>LSSL01000016.1:0-25558 GCA_001953115.1 Smittium mucronatum | reverse complement strand
CCCCCCCCCCCCCCCACCCATTAGGGTCCACCTTGCAATGTATAAGTGAGCTTGGGAAAAATTAAAAGTCGTATAATGGGTCGGGAAATTTTTTGAGAGGGGCTTCAGGATCCTGTTACGGGATCCAAAACTATCTACGGCTTAGGAGGAGAGCCGAAAAAATTATTTTTCTAGTAATGTACCGTTTTGACATTTTTCGACCGTCCAATACAGCCCTGATACTACAAAAAGACTTGAAATTTTAGAAGAAAAATTCGACTCTGGCCAGAAAGAATTAACTTTCATGCCCATCGCTTTTGAGAAGCATTCACTATTTAGCGAAAGGTAGATCATCCCAGAGACTCATGATACTCTAATAGAAAAATTATCCTCACTCTTGCAAAAGAAAGAGATAGAGGAAGTATGTTTCAATAACCCTAAATTCTACTGTAACCTTTTCGTTATCCTGAAGAATGCAGGCTGCTTCAGACCAGTTTTGGACTTAAGGAGCTTAAACACACATGTGGATAGAAGAAAATTCAATATGGAGTCCTTTTTTTCGATATGCTGAATAATACGTAGGAAGGATTACACGGCATCTCTAGATCTGGAGGATACTTCCATTCATATCCTTATACACGAATCTTGCAATATATTCCCGTGGTTATTATTGAAAGGAAGATCCTATCAATTCAAAGTGACCCTCTTTCTTCTGTAATTGATCCGGCAAATTTTTACGAAGGTTCAATACCAAGTATTATCACTGTGAGAGAGAAAGGACTAATAATTTCAACTTAGACGATCTGATTATAATTTGTAAATCGAAGGATCGATATTCTATGAATATGAATCTGGTAAATACCAAGCTCTTGTTACTAGGATACAAGATAAAACTTGAAACCCCAGTACTAGAACATTCTCAGACCATAAAACATTTGTTCATGATTATAAATTGACGAGATATGATTCTAAAGGTACCATCTTCGAAGATCAGTGACTTGAGAAGAGAAGCCAAAAAAAAAAAAATTATAACCGAAGTAATGACATTGAAATGTCTTGTGAACTTCGTCGAGAAGAATCTGGAAATATCAGTAACCCTTCTTCCGTGGAGATTGATGTTGAGGAGACTTATAAAATTGAAGAATAATTACCTATCGAAAACTCAAACATGGAAATCGAGCGTGACTCTAACAGAACCCGCGACCAAAAATATGATCTTTTGGATACATCAATTGAAAGCATGGAATGGGTTACCTTTTTTTCCAGAGAATCTGAAAATAGAAATATTTATGTACTTCAGTGATTCAGCATGGATTATTTTTATGGAAGAAAAATACTACTCAGGCATATGGAATCCCAAAAAAGCAGCAATTCATATTAATTCGAAAGGTTTGCTGGTGATATTATATAACCTTAATCTCAAGAAATTAGTTTGGCAATCAGTTTTAATATTCTACATAAAAAACAACGACGCTGGCATACGTAAAGAAATTTTGGGGTTCCAGATTACCAGAGCTCTTAGCGATAGCAGAGAAGATATCCAAATATTGTCTGAAGAAAAATTCGAGGCCTCTAGTCACCTAAGTCCCATTAGTACTAAACCCCACGGATGCTCTGATTAGGTTGACAGCCTTATATTGAATGTTCGATATCACTGGAGAAGATCAAAATACTGGAAAAAATTCACAGCTTTCGCGATTTAAACCTATTTGCATCACACTAGAATAAGAAAGTGGAAAATTATTACATTTGATTCAAGTTTTCCAAACAATTGGGTGAAAATTCCCTGCCTCACCTATGAAACAGCTGAAGCAAACCTTACTTCCGGCCACCCTGGAACCAGATATCACAGATGGTTTAAAAGTTTCCCATATTACAGTTAACTAATAAAATTCTATAAAAAAAAAGCGAAAAATCTCCGCTCTCAGAAAGAAAAAAATGGAACTTGATGACCTGGAGGGTCGTCCGTTCTTTCTCAAAACCCAAGGTTAATTAACCTACTCCATTGATATTATCGTTTCAAAAAAAATTCGTGCGAGGCGTAGATCCTGATATATTTATATAATGCAGCACTTTTTAGACTTGATGATATTGGATGAAGTTTCGACTAAAATCTCAGCACATCAGATAATGAACTATCTGGATAATATATTTAGTAATGATAAATTAAATATTGGAACTATTGAGACTTATAATCTGCAATAATACAGCTTTCGGATGATTGAGAGGAGCTGTAAAGTCACTCTATCCTCTCAGAATTCTAAAAAAAACTATACTACTCATCAATAAAATAGCATTTCAGACCATAAATAGATGTAACACCAGTGATAGAGCTATTCAGATCTTGAAGCCCAATTTCAAAGCTCCCAGTGAAACAGATTTCAGTGAAAACATGATGGTTTTTAGCTGTTGCAGAATTTCTTGTAGTAATCTATATTCACAAAAAAAAGATATAATAAAAGCTTAATTGTTGAGGATTTATTATTTTTAGAAATAGTAGCACCGAAAGAGAAACGCTGGGAACTTCCATTAAAAAATCTCTGCCATATTAATTCAATTTCGAATCCAATACTTTTCCTAGGAATTTCATAAAAATTTTACAAAAAAAGAGTTGCTTCAACAAAGTAACCCACACCATGTGCTATAAATATTGCTCGGATGGTAAATATACTAATTTATTTTTCAGCGACTGTTTAAAACCACTCTTAGTTGATATTATCACTAGTTATATAAATTATATCTCAGTAATAATTGACAAGGATCCAAAAAAACTCATACCAAAAGATAGATCTATCGGTGGAGTTCTGGCCAATAGCTTAGAGTTATCTTCTGATCAAATGGTGAAATATGCATTTTGGTCCTATTAATCAATATTTTATTCATAATATTGGTTCTGGAGAAAAAACAGAAGCAATCTGATTGATTAAATTTAAAATTTTGAAGCAAATTAATATTCAACTCTTTGTTTAATAATACTAGGATTAATCGAGCTCTTTGAGTGAATATTATTTCATATTATTCTAAGAAAAGATATATATTAAGTATTCCCATCCACCACTGGTTAACTTTCCTGAAAGATGAAAGAATTTCACCAAAATACACATGACAGTTTATAACATAAAATTATTTTTAACCCATTCCATTTCTCTTATTTTATTGAAATTATATTTCAGTTTAGTTTTACCCAATAATATGACAACAACTTATTTTTTATCCTCTCTTAGATTAATTTAGATTAATTTTTCTCAAAGAGCTTGATTAAATTAACAAAAAAACAATAGTGTTTAAGAAATCTTAAAAAGTGAAAGATGTTTCGCTATCTGGAAAACAATCATTAATGCATAAATTTCGGGTCTGAGAACCCAAATATAAGCTTCAAAATAATTCAATATTCATAAAATCGCATATTTTTTTATATTTTAAATTACATTCAATATATGGAAAAAATTATAAAATACAAAATATAGGCTTTATAAACTTTATAAATCTAAATTAATAATGATGCTAGTCCAAACATTTGAATTCTAGCGTCTTTATCTAATGAAGAAATATCTATTTTGACAACTCATTTTAAAAATTCTTGAAATGCCAAAAAGGAAAAAATAAAATTATTTAATTAAAAAAATAAACTTTATGATCACAATATCAGTAGTTTCTGAGTGTTTATTTTTTACTTTTGATTTAAGGGCTATTTTTAGATTCGGTAGCTCAATTAAATCCTACTAGGGGCAATATTCAGTTTTCGAATAGTTAAAAATCGTCAAACCCCCTATTATCTATATCCGATTTCCTATAAATTTTCTGTGTGTTATTCCCTAAATTTTTTAGAAAATAGACTAAAATATATCTATATAGTTAAGAGCATAAAAAAAAAGATATTCAATTCCGTATTTTTTCGAAATTCTAAATATAAAAAATTGATTTTAACGCTAAATATAATATCAAAGTAGGTTTAATGTGTCTTTTTTGAAATTTTTGTGTTAGTCAGAACCATAATCGTCAACGGGAGTTTTTTATGATTCAATACTCTGATATCCTATATTATAGAATTAAATTGTAAAAATTTATTTCATTTGAACTCAAGAAAGTTTTTCCGGTATGGGATGCTATTTTTACTTTATTTTTACTTTATTTTTATTTTTAAATAATTATACCACCTTAAGAGTATTAAAATAAAATTTGTACTAATAATAATTTAAAAAAACAATTACTTGGGTTAAAACGTACATTTTATTGTTTTAATTTTATTTAATCACCAAATAATGTATAGATTTTTGTTCACACAGAGGTAAAAATTACGAAAAATAGATAAAAAGCAAATAAGGATCAAATTAACCGGAAAATTATATAAAATAATAAAAGTCAAATCAAATTTTTAAGGATCACATTCACATATGTTTCAAACTCACATAAAAAATATGTCTCGGAGATTTTTCCACTTCTCCTCTTAGACTTTTTATTCTAGGATTTTGTTTGGGTTCGTATTCAGTTATAAAAATCTGTCACTTGCCTGGTTTTTATGATAATAAAATATTGAATTATTTTGTATAAGATTTTTTATTTTTAAAATAATTTATAAAATTTATTTCCTTGATTTAGAATCCTTCTTTATGAAAAAACTTATACTTTTATGGAAAACCCCCAAAAATTTTCGGGGAATCATATATAGGTTAGCTAAAATAGTAAGAAGTAATAAAAATTGTAAATTAAATGTAAGAAACATAATATTTGTGCTAAAAAAAATAAAAGTATGACTTTTAAATAGAGTCAAAACCTATAAAAAACTCACAAAGAAAACCATTTATTTGTAATAAAAACTAAGGAATTTCGTTTCTAATCGTCATGAAAAAGAGATAATAAAATTTTATGAAAAAATGATTTGACATGATTAGTCTCTGGTGGATTAAAAAGAATCCACTAGACATATGTTGATGATAGTTTTTATCTTATATCTAGTCAAATTAAATGAAGATAATTACCCTGGCACTATTATCTGATTTTATATATAAATGTTAAAATATTAGAAAAAAACTAACCAGTAATTTGGAATGTGCTATTGAAATCAGTAAGTAATTAAATTAAATTAAATCAATTAATATTTCTAGATTTTTATACATTAGCCTTTTCTTTTCTCATAATTTAAATTAATAAAAGTAATTTTCATTTTCATTTTAAATATTATAAGCCGAAATTTCATTTATCTAACTATTTGAAAATAAATAATTTGAATTTATTGAGTATTTAGTACATCCCAGTCATTTATAAGCTTTTTTTTGTTTCATTTCCACACGTTTTCATTTACAATGTTCGATCATACGATTTTTTATAAAATAAACCAAAAAAAAAAAATAACATTTTTTATTATAGAAACTTTTGTGGAGATTTAAAAAACCCCCCATTCATTAATATTTTTTATAAGATTTAAATTTTATTCTTTTTAAAAATAAATTAAAAAAATGGAATTTACTACCTTTTCCATTCACATGAAAATAAAAATTATTTTTCTAGGATTTTATTTATATTTTTTTGTACAAAATTTAAAAATAGCTTATCTATCACAATAAATCGCATAGATTTTATTGGATAATGATAAAAATTATTTCATAAAAATTAATTAATTTTAGAAAACAGAAAATTTCCATTATTTCAATATTCATTTTGATTAATAGAACACGGATTAAAAAATAAGTTTTTGGAATCTTTCGAAAAAAATATCAGTTTTAAAATGAGGATATTTTCACTTTTATTTTTATTTAGTGATATAAAATTTAATTGATAATATCAAAATCAAACAGACCCCAATTTTAGAATTATGTACAATTGAAATTAAAAAAAATATTTAAACAAAAAATTTTGGGAAAAAATGTGAATAATTATCAAAAATCGTGTCATTCACCGAATTATCCCAACCGAATAATATATATATTCTTAAATAATTCATTAAATCAGTTTTGATTTTCAAATGATTAAAATATAATTTTTATTGATATTTTGAAATTTTTTTATCACAGTTCTATGAAAAATTTTACTTTTTTCTTGTAAAAATCCGAAAAGAAATTTTTTTTATAAAATTAAATAAGGAAGACTTAGAGAAAACAAAAAAATTGGAATAGATTTAGTATTAAATAAAATAATATCCTTGAAAATATTTAAATTCAGTAAGTATGATATTTCTAATTCCTATATTGAAAATTACTCTATTATAATTATTAATTTTTACATTAATTTTTATATTGTCAATGAAATATAAGGAATACTAATAAAATAAAAATTTCGAGTATAACCGGTCTTTTTGCTCAAAAAATTATATCTAATTCCAAAAAATATTTACTAATTACAGGAATAAATTATAAAATAACTTTTAAACGTTTAATATTATGTACTAAATGAGAGTTTTTGTTTTTTGATAATGCATTCCCTACATGATATAATTTTATAAAAAAATGGTATATTGAAAAAATCAATTTAAAGGTAAAAAATGTAACAAGAAAAAATAAAAACAAAAATAAAAATAAAAATAAAAATAAAAATAAAAATAAAAATAAAAATAAAAATAAAAAATAAACTCATATAAACCTAAAAAGTTAGAAAAAATATTAATATTTTTTTAAATACGACACATGAATACTTTTTGAACATGTGATTTTGAATGGTAGAGCAATTATCGTAAATTCGACTATATTTCATATGGTAAAACCCTACCTTTAAATTTTTTCAAATTAAAATCAAAAATTGTTTAAATATATACATATACATAGAGTAAAACTAATTCAATTTAAATCTTTTCCAAAAAATTTAGTGAAAAAAATTAATTAGAATAGAATTAAACGTATATATTTATATTCGGCTCCATCTAAAAATATCTAATTTGAAATTTGAAAAGTAATAAAAACCAGCAAGAAGATGAATATTTATGGGAAATAATCAAAATTTATGCGTTAAAAAACTATAAAACATAAAAAAATTTACAATATGTAAAAGATTTCAAAAATACAATAAAAGCCAAATAATCGCTGCGAAAAAAAAAGTCTTGATAACTAAGAAAAAATAACTAAATTATGGAATTATAAATTATAAATTATAAATTTAAAAAACTAAAAATAAAAAAATATTATTAAATATATCGAAATCTAATAAAAAATAAAAGCTTAATTTTGTGTATAATACGGTTTTTTCCTAGAAATTAAAAGACAATAAAATAAAGAAAGGAATATCTAAATAAAATTAGGTATAAATATAGAGATTAAAAATGTAACCATGTGATTTAACTATGTAATACTATGAATAAATATGAATAAAAAAATTAATGTATAAAATTTGGTAAAATTTGTTTCATTCTCATCAAAAATAATCTACTTTAATAAAAAAAAGTGTATCAACAAACTATCAAGAATAAAATCAAATATGAAATATTTTTTTAAAGGAAATAAATATTATAAAGTTTAAATAATAGCTATTTCCTATTATAAAAAGGTGATAATATCCTAATCAAAGTTAAAAAAAAAGAATCTTAATTTAGTAAATTAAGAGATGTAATCTGAATTATTATTCCTTGGTATTCTGAGAAAGAATGGACTTCATTAAAATTCTCAAAAATAAAAAATAAAAAACTTATTAACTTTAAATTATAAATTAAAAAACTCTTAAAAATTCTATTTGTAGTGATTTATATAAAATTTTATCCTATTGTAAAAAAAAAATGATAATTTATTAATATCAAATATTGAAATATATTTTAAATTAAAAACGGAACATAATCACCCCCATCCCCTTAATAAAATTTAAGAAAAGAAAAGAGATTACAGATGAGAAGAGATCAATTAAAATCTCCTGATAAAAAATATTTTGAGACTATTAAAAAAGCGTAATCAATTTTTACTTGAAAAATTGTTCCATAATATAAAAATTTTGAAAAAATTACATTATAAATGGATATCTTTTTATTTAAATTTTTTTAAGTAAAAAAACTGATTCGCATAATTTTTTGAAATTAACTGAAATTTATAAACTTCTAAATTTATCTAAAAAAATTTAAAAATATCAATTTATAGACCTCATATAGATATATTTGATTGATCCAAAAAAAACAAAAGATTCAATTTTCAAATCACCTTCAAAAAATGGTTAATCTATAATATGTAACATTTATGAAAAATTGAAAGAACATATATAAAAATGAAAGCATAGTATTTTGAGAAAGATAATATATATACATTCATATTGTGTAAAAAAATATTAAAATTACATATTTGAACTATAATAACAGGAGCCAAGATAGAATTCCGGAATAAAAAAATTTGCAACAATAGAGAAATTTCAAGATTACAGCACAAAATATGTAGGGAAATATCATGGAGATCGAAGAGATAACTTTTTTTTTCTTTTCAAATCGGAAATTTATTTCTATTAAATCAAGATTAAAATGGGGATCTGAATAATAATAATAGGAAAAAAATTAAAATCTATATAAAATTTACTCAATTTTTTTCAAAAATAGCTTAATATATAAAAATAACCATTTTATTCAGCAACACAAACACAAAAAATGAAATTAAAAATCTTTTACAAAAATTTTTTTGTAATAATTTAAATAATAGAAAAAGATAAAAATAATTAGCTCAAAAATAGAACTCTAAAACCTCCAAAAAATTTTAAAATTTCTATAAAAGTGTTATAAAAAAACGACTTATAGTTTAAAAAAATTTCTTCAACATTAAATCTGATAGGAAAAATGAAATTTTATCAATGTCATTTCATTGCTTTTATTAAATCTAAAAACATATATATTAAATTTTTTTAGAATATTAGAAAACTATCATGAAAAAATAGGACTAATAACTTTGAACAGAACTCATTTAAAAAAATTCGATTTTTTTTATAATTCGATAAATGCATACCAATATTTTTTGTGATAAGAATAAAAATTTTAGATAATTCTCAATAAAATTATTCTGGAAATAAAAACAGGATTTTATAATAATACAGTATTTCAAAAATTCTTATAATTAAAAAAATATACTAATGTGGTTTTATTGGATATAATTTTTTGTTTTAGAAATTTTTTAAATGGAATAAATTCTCCGCAACAAAAAATGGCCTCAATATTAATAAAAGAATGATTAAATATATAAATAAAGATATCTCAAGGAAATATAATAGTGAGGTCAATATCTGTTATTTTCTTTACATAAAATTTAATATTTTCACTTTTAATAAAATAAACCAAGATATCATTTAGAAATCATAATCCTATATCTCGAAATCACTTTTCTAGTGGTCATTGATATTTAAAATAAAAATTTGAGTGGTGCTCTGAAACTCAATATTAATTTGCACAAATTTTTGTTTAAAGATAATAAATCCAAAATTTATTATGATACTCTCACCATCGGCTAACTTTTTTATGAAAAAAATTATAAGAAAAAAATTTTCTATAAAAATTTAAAATTTTTATTTTTTAATTGAATTTACGTAAAACTTCACAATTTATATAATAGAACAAAAAATATGATCAAATATTTATATCTGGTAACAATTATATCTCTAATGTGAGAAAAATTATAAAAATAATATCTTTTTTATTCAAAACCACATTATTGTGGCCAATTAATACCATCCAACATTAATTTAACATAAAAAACATAAAAATTCATGGATAAATTTATTGCGTGAAAAAAAATGTCCGAATTTTTTTTTTGATGTTAGAATTAAAAATGCGTGTTTTTGGCCTAAATAATACGTATTGTATAAATAAAAATATATTCTAAATTTTGTAAGATTTTTTTTGAAAAAAAAACTTTTGAATTATTGCAGTGCTACATTCTTAAACTGATACCTTTATTTTTGAATTAATTTTTTTTATTTTAATCTATTTTAAGTACAAGATATTTTTATAACATTCAGTTATAAAAAATTTCCGAGAATAGGATAATAATTGGCTGAAGTAACTAAAAAGCTGTTCAAAATCAGGTATTTATTCGATATCAATGAGTACTAATTATAAAACATTATAAAAAACTTATTTTTGAGAAAGATCGAGCATTTTTAAGATCCCAGTAGTTTTACTAAACCTCTCTTTCTTTCTTTTTCTTATTTTTCTCCTCTCTAGAAATTATTTACACTTATTTGTATGAAAGTTTATGAAATTAAAAAAAAATCCCGTCCTATGTTATCCTAACTTTTCTGTGTTTATATAAGTGTATAAGGATTAAATAATTATCTCTTTGAAATAAAGATATTAGATAAAAAAAAAATCACAAATTTCAATTCTTATTCTATATAGAGATCACTAATTTTTGTATCGCCATATAAAGTAACTCAAAAATCATAATAAACCTTTAGAAAATCATAGCTAAATATTATATAAATAATATAAAGACATTTAGACTCTTATCTGTCAGTATTACGGCACCTATAAGACATTATCGGGTCTGAAATATAAAATTCTTAATTTAAAAAAGATATTTTTGTTTCATATTAAAAAAATAGATTAAAATAATTTATAATTTTCCAAAAATATGATGAAAATATAATAAAATCTTTGGGAAAAAAATGTGGTTTCGGAATTCCTGAAATCAAATATCTGGTATATGGTGGCATTATGGCATTACCATACTGTGATATTATCATTTCATGAAAAAACAGGAAAATTTACCTATCCAATCAATAATTACAAAAAAAAATCAATCCTGTTTTTATATAAAAGTAATAAATCCAAAAGAAATTATTTTTTTGATGTTTACTATTATTAAATTTAATATTTTTAGATTATATTTCAATTTAAATAATAATGTGGTATTATTCGAATAAACTATTTTAACATTTTTTTTCAATATATTTAATAAAAAACTCCAAATACCATTAATTTCGTTTCTAGAAAAAAATTGAACTTGATATTAAAAAGTAAAATAGATGTTCAATGAAACTAAAAGCTAACATATGCATGAAAATTGAAAATTATAGGATGATAAATCATTTTTGAATCTGTTTATTCTGCAAAAAACCCTTGAATTACAATTTGATCTATAACAAAATTTACATAATTAAAATTTTAATTTCAAATTTATAATTACCAAAAAAAATTGAAAGTGTGATAAGGAGCTATTTATCAAATAGAAACAGTTAAAATTATATAAAATATTATAAAACTGATAAAAAATATCTACCTTGATAGTAGATTTTTTTTATCATTTAATCAAATATAGAATCTATCTACAGTTTTTTAATAACACAAAAAGTCTTTACAGAAATTATTTTTGACTTTGTTCTCTAACTAAAATTATATTCACAGGCATTAAGATTTTTAATGTCTAAATATTTAGATATTTTAAGGATAAGTAAACAAATAAATTTATTGATAATCTGTTTAAATCTGAAATACTATTAATCATATATATAAAAATTGAATAGATTTTTCTAAAATACTTAATAAATAATGAAGTTAAAATAACTTATAATCATAAAACAGAGATTCCTTTTTCCATATTACACAACTGGAAAGGGATTTTTTTACGAATATTGATATATCGCAAACTTTTTTCAATTGATTTTTTATCTTCAATTAAATTTTATGTTGTATTTCCTTATTAATTTCTATTAATTCTGTCGATTAAAAATTGTATTATTTGAAAAAAACCATTCCCAATATATAAAAATAAGATTATTTTTGAATTTCTATTTCAGATTCTACTTATAAATTCCATATAGTAGAAGTTAGAAATATTAATAGCTCCTTTATGTTCATTAAACTATTTTTTATTGATTCCGATGAAATATAGGTCTATTTATTACTTATAAAAAATCTAATGAAATGAAACTGTATAAATTACAAAAATCGCTTGATCATATATAGAGTAATATATATATTAATAAAAAATTTGTGCAGATATGTCGGTATGATAATAAAATTTTAAATATCGTTAACCAAATTAGTTTTAAAAGCAGAAATTATAATAGCATGGTAGGTATAAAGGTATCAAATATAGTTGCTAAGAAATTGCATAAATACTACTATTTTCCAGCAATTGCGAGTTAGTTTAAATTTTTAGGATCAAGAATTATAAAAACATAAAATATTTTCTACACTATTATTTATTTAAGATAGTAATTTATGTAAAATTAAACCTATTTATTCCATTTTTATGAGTGGCACAATTGAAAATTTTCTTTTAAAATGAAAGATATTTGATATTATATTCTTTCGTACAAGATTTTAAGTATTAAAAAATATATATTTAAATCTAACAATAAAATAATAATAAATTATCATTATTTATTCCAGAAAATTTCAAATACTTTTAAAAATTCTCAAATTATGTATAAAATCCTGTATTAAAAGAGCCAAGAAGGAAATAGCAGTGATACACTTAACAATAAAGAGAAATTGTCATAAGTTGGGGTCCCCAATTTAAAAATCCAGACAGGTATAAAAATCTTAAAATTTGAGTAGAAAAATAAAAATTATTAATTATCACTATTTGTAATTAAACTGGGTTTTATATATCAGGTTTTTATATACACAAATAAAAATATTTTAAAATTTCATATTTCTAGAACTGGAAAATGTTGCAAATTAAAAAAACTGATTCATAAAATAATAGAAATTTTTATTGATAATATCTTGATTTAAATTTTTATTTATTTTAAATTTAATATTTTCAAAATAAATATCTATAATTTTTTAATATGATTTTAAATGAAAAAGTATAAACTATATTGTTTTATCGAAAATATTATAAAAAGCATTCAATTTCTTATATATTTAACAAAATAATATTTAGATATATGATTGTAAACTTGAAACTAATTTTATCACATTAAAATAAAAAACTAATTAATATTAATTGAATTTTTAATTATAAACTAAATTTATTAAAGAGGATTTTTTTTTCTGAATTACATCATAAAATAAATTAATATATATAACATAAAAACAATAATATTGGGGGGGGAAATGTGTTAAAAATAATTATCACTTAATTGTTTATATTTAATCTGAAGTTATTTTTTATGTTTTTTGATTCATTTATTTACTTTTCATTACACTATTGACTATAATTTAAAATTTATTAAAAATTAAAAATTAAAAAAGAAAAAATCTTATAATTTGCATATTATAGATTCGTAGAAAATTTTAACATTCTACAGAAGAAAAATGGATGTCATGAAAAATTGAGATATAAAAAATATTTAATATCAATTATTGATGTTTTAAAAACTCCTCTATTTTTGAGGCGAATAAGTTATATTTATGAAAAATAATTTTAGTATTTTATAAATAGATTTTACGTCCATCAATTAATACACACTTTTTTTAATAATCGAGATAAAAAAATCTCAATATTTTGTGGCTGTTTTTAACTTGAACTCATCTTCTCCAAAATCATTTTAATATTGCATGATACTTTCTTTTACCTTACTGTTATATTTCATATTCGAGATAGTAACCAAATTTCTGTATTTAAAAGATGAATTGGTTTAAATTTTTTGAGTTTTTCACAAGTTAAGATATTAAAATTAGTTAAAATTGCGAAAAATTATTATCATCTATATTTTTATAATGGATTTCAATTAACTGGATTTATTTTATAATAATTATAAAAATTAAAAAATCAGGACTTCATAAATTTGGTAAAAATTTAAACAAGAATAAATATTATAAATTCTATGTTTTATTAAAACTAGCATTTTTAAAATCGCTAATTACGTGAAATTTTAGTATTAAAAAAAAAAAAAATTTTGAGTATAATATGATCTATTTTTATATCAAATTATTTTTCATGATTAGAATCTTCTATAATAAAAAAACATTCAATTTAAAAATAAGATTTATAAAATTTTCTAAATCAATAATAAATATTTTTAGGGGTGAAATCGTGATTTTATTGAAAAAAGCCTGTTTATCGTACAAAATTTTCAATTTATTCATAGTAAGATATGTTAAAATAACCTTAAATAAATTTCAAATTGTGTAAATAAATTAAAATTAATCTTTTTAATAATTTTTATTTTTTATTTTTTACCTTTAATGATAAAAGCATCAATTATAAAAAAATACTACCTGAAATAGCTGGAAAAACAAATAAAAACTATTCTCGCAAGTAATTGAACTATTCGATAATAATTAGAATATTAAAACTTCTAAAATATCTAACCTGAGATTCCCTATATTATTTGATAATAAATTTATTATTAGGAGAAACCAATATTAAACAAGCCAGTAAAAAAAGTATTAATTTATTTAAGAATACTTTATTAAACTCCTTAAAGTGAGATAGAATATTAAAATTAATTATCTTAAATTAAAACATTTACCTTTATTTTTAAAAAAAGATCCAACCTTCTAATTTTTAAAATATATTGTTGCGTGAATAATTTTTATCAAACCCCCTAAATTTAAAGCGATTAATTTTTAAAAAAATTAAATTATTTCGTCAAAATACCATGCTAATTTGAAAAAAAAAACCAGAATTAGATATATTAAATAATTAAAGTTCAATTTCAAGAAATATGTTAAAAACAGAAAATATTCTTATTTTTAAATGATAATTCTAGAATAATAACAATTTGATTTCTTTACAACATTTTTCAGTGAAATATATAATTTAAATATCGAATTTTGCGATTTTAAGTCTTAAAATAAAGTTGCTGCATCAAACTCAAATTTTATTAATAATTAAATAATCAAAATTTAATCTGAGACTGATTATTATTTAGATCAATTACATTGAAAAATTGAAAAAATCAATAGTTTTTTTTCTATAGATATATAATATAATTAAAATTAACACTTCGGTTTCTTTTTCTTTTTTTAAAATAAGAACCAGATACGTAATTATATTTTTATTATTTGTAAGTTTAACAGAAGAAAAATAAAAAGACCCGAATAAATTTAAAACACAATTTTAAATATTCGCAATTTCAAATAAAAAAGAAATAATGAAAAATTCTGTTTTGATTGATTCTTTTTCAATCAGCGTTTGAGTTGCTTATCGAATGTGAAGTTATAAAAAAAATTATGATTAAATATTCAAAAAAACCAAAGGCATCCAATTTTTACATGGGTTAAATATAAAATATTTTAATGAAACCCATTGAAAAAATATAATTAATTTATAAAAGTATATTTTAATGGGGAAGAAAATAAAAATATCCACAAGAGGGATTTTTTTTAAATTTTAATAGCTTAAAGATAACTTTAAGAATTTATATCTTTATGGATATTTTAAATTATTAAAAAAAAATTCCTGAACTTGGCAATCTCTAAAGAGAAGTTGCCGTGTGCCATTATTAATTAATTGATTTTTTCCATTAATATGGTATCAAATCATTGCAATAAATTATTCTCATTAATAATAATAATTTAAGTTCGATTATTTGATGTACTTTATCCAAAATTAATTATACTTCTGGATTTTTTTTACATTCTAATATTTTAATCCTAAAATAATTATTTTTACTATGATATAATACAATTATGAATAACTGTCTAATTTGGCGTGAATATATTATTTCATTACTTAATTTTAGATCAATTATTTGCTTTTTTATTAAAGATGGACAGAGTATTTAGGGGTTTTTAGATAAATAATTTGCTTTTACTTTAACTAAAGATCGGGAGATGTGCCCAGTTGGATTTTTAAAAAAAATGGATAAAGTATATATAAACCTGAGCAGAGATTTTATATTTTTCATTAACAAAAAATAAAAAAAATCTAATATCATCAAGAGTTTAAAAAAAATCATCCTTTCATATTCAGACCTATTTCAATAGAGCTATATTGAAGGATCAACTAAGGTACAAAAAAAATTGAAAAAACCTAGAAAAAAATCTCCCAAAATTTTTTTATTGGAATAGTGAGCATTTTTAACCAATTTTTAATATATTCAGGTGTTATGCTGATGTTTTACGAAATATTTAATATTCTTTGGCGTTATCAGAAAATTCAATCGTAATAAATATGAATTAAGAATAATTATGATAATCGTAAAAAAATTTAATTGTTAATAGTTTGATGATTGTGGAAAAAAAGAGAGAATATTTAGATAAAATATTTAAAAATAAGACATAAAAATATGGTAAACTACCATATTTTGTATAACCTATAGATTTTGACAAGATAGATATTCTAAAAAAAATATTTTTAAAAAATTTCAAGCTTCTTCGGATATCCATATATGTGCTTCTGGTTTATTTTTGTAGATTTTTAACCACGATTGTTTATTTTAATTTCTTCCATGAATATTCTAGAGTTTGGAGCTTTTTATTATAATAAAAATTTTAATTTCGCGAATCTTAGTAAGATAAAACTAAAAACCATTTTATATCACTTTTATAATTGTTTATTTTTTTGGGTGATATCTTTATACAAATAAAGCTATATTAAATTATGTAATTTTTTTTCTTTCTTTTATTAACACAAAATATATCATGCGAATTCTGATTGGATTTAGATAAATTGGTTTTTTTTACCCTCAAACAGTATATTCCGTTTGAAGTATTTTTATTTTTTTCTAAAAATATTTTACAATGGGTTAATTCATAAGCTTCTAAAACACCATTTGGCTTTAATTTTTAATAAATTTTGAATAGTAACTCAAGAAGAAATTCAATCAAGGATTTTTTTATAATTTAAAATTTGTTTTAATAAAAAAATTATTTAAAAGACTAGTATTATTTGTGTAAAAAATGATCTTAGTGACTCCTTATTCGTATTAATTTTATTTTTGTACAAAAATAATTCCAATTATAGCTTATTATATTTTATTCTAAAGCAAGAAAATAATCTATCCCATTAAGCATAATATTTTTTTAAATCTAATGAAATTAAAGTTCCAAAAATACTATAAGTTATCTATGTTATTTATATATATATATATTACAGTGATTTTCATAAAAATAGACCCTTTTTTTCATTCCAATAGACCTTTTTTTTCATTCCAATAGACCTTTTTTTTCATTCCAATAGACCTTTTTTTTCATTCCAATAGACCCTTTTTTTAGATTTTCGGGGTTATTTTTCTGATGAAAATATTAAAAGCGTTTTTATTGGACTGAATAACTATTTATACTAATCAAAAAATAATAACTATGAACAATTAGATTTTAACTGATAATGACGATTATTAATGCTTATAATTTAAAGTTGATTATTAATTATAATAATGAACACACAGGTCCATAAAAAAAGATCTATCGGAATGAAAAAAAGGGTCTATTTTTATGAAAAACCCCTTATATTATTTCATTTAATAAAGAAAATTATAAGATATTAAATACTTGTTAAGAATAATAGGCTGAATTGACAGAAAAATATTTGCTTTTAAAAATATTTTAAAAAAAACTCAGATAAAGATATTTTAACGATTTTTATGTAAGACTTTTTTGTATTTTTTTACATTTTTTAAAAAATAAAAATAATTTTATACAATTTTTTTAAAATATATATTTAACTCATACTGTATTATAAGAATTAGTAAGCTGGACTAAAGTTAAACTTTTCTATGAGATTTTCCCTGCAACCTATGTTCAAACATCTACAAAATATTCATATTATAATTATGTTAATGTAAATATCTATTTTTTTATTTAAAAAAACAAATTTATAATCATTATTTTTTTTTGAAAAATTTAAACTTAATTATTTTCATGATAGTTATAAATATTTCATATATTTAATTTTACGTGGGTTAATGAATCAGCCATTATTTACCACCTAAGTGGAATGATCACTATTGGTTTAATTAAAAATTATTTTGTATAAATTATTTTATTTTATTATTTTTTAATATTATTTTATGAAAAATATTAATATACAAGTACAGTCCCAATTAGGTTATGAAAAATTTATTTTAAGAAATATGCACTAAAATTCTGAAATTATGGGGGGTAAAAAAGTTTGAATATGGATATGAATGATTGTAAAAATAATTGTAATTATATTCTTTTAAGATTAATTAAGTATTTTTAAGAATATATAAATCTAATGTTGAAATAACATAAAAATAATACAACTTATTTCTTTATTAATATGCAATAAAAATTATCTTAGCCATTAGGTGTTACAATTTATAGCTCAAAATAAAACAAATAATTGAATTTATTTTAAACTAGACACAATTTGGCTCATATTATTTTTCAATTTGTGGTTTTCAAGATTATAATCATCTAAATAAAAGTTTTTTTAGAAAAAAAAATATATGCAAATAAAAAAACTCTACGCAAGGGTAGAAAATGATTTTTTATTTATTAATTATATCAAAAAAACAATTTATTAAATTTGCTCCCTGTTTTATAAGAAAAATTTTATTTTTAATAAAACTTTCAGAGAGATATGAAACTAGTAAGAGTTTTCTTTTTTATATAAAAAATGCCTTGAAAGATTCCTAAATAATTTCTTCTGCAAGAAACATGTTGTAAATGGTTATATATAACTTAGTTGTAATATTTATTAAGTATATAGATTTTTTTTTTTTTGAATATTAGCTCGTGAACTTCAAAAAAGCCCAAAACCTGCATATATACATTTTTTTCCTAATTAAATTTTTTAAATAAATTTAAAAATACGGAGAAACAACAATAATAATTTAATTATTTCACATCCTTCTAACTATATAAAAATAAAAAATACAACCAAAGAATTTCTGATGTAAAAAAACCCCTCTTCTAATCCCATCTAAAAAAGACAAAAGTATAGTTTTGATGAAATTCTAATAGCTTCATTAATAAATGCTGTTAAGTTACATATATTTTGTATTTAAAATTCTAATCTTGAAATTCTTCTGAGAAAAATCTTTCTAGGGTGGGGGGGTGTAATATTTACTGGTAATATTTATATGAAAAAATTCTATACAATACATCCTAATAAATTAATCAAAACGGAATTTTGTGCATATTATACATGTATTATAATTAATAATTTTTTTAGAATTAGCAAATGTGTATTTGCGATATATATCTTCATCCGTTTTTTAATTATACTATATTTCATATTAGATATCTATTTATCCATTGAGAAAAAAACAAAAATTGAATAACGTACTGATCATTTTTATAAAAAATTATTATATATGTGGAAGTTTTAATAAGGAAATACTGGAACTTCCGCAATTAAAATAATAATCAAAGGCTTTATTAAATCAAAATAGATTATTTAAAAAAATAGCAATAAGATAATTAAAACAAAAACGATGGTTAATTTATAATGAAATCAAGGTGCAAAGAAACAAATGGACAAAGAAATCAATTTGTCTATAAATCAATATGTAAAGAAATTAATTTCTTTGAAAATCGATTTCCAAAAAAATTGATTTGCTAAGATATTTATTCAAAAAGGGGTAAATTTTTCAAAAAAAATAATTTAAAAAGATTATATTATATTAGTTGGGTTATATAATATTAGCAAACAAAAATAAAAGAAAAGAAAAGAGAAAAGAAAAGAAAAGAAAAGAAAAGAAAGGGGAAAAAATCAAATCAAATTTCAGAAAGAGATGAATAAAATATGCAAAAATTATTATAAAATAGCACTGTAACCTTAATTCCAAAGGTGTGAAGCAAGATTCAGATATAATTAAAATTCATTAAAAATTCATTATTATTTACCTAACTAAATTTCTAAAAATTTTAAATGAACATTTCTATATACTGAAAGTACCTAAAGACATTAACTATTTGATATTTTCATTTTTTTATTTACTTTTTTTTAAGTACTACTCTTAACATTATTTCTTAAAAATAATAAATTAATAATATAAGTCAAAATAAAATAAAAAAACATCTAGAACTACAAAAAAAAAACAAAAAATTATCACAATAAGTCTCAAAATAATTTAATTTATGCCTGAAAAATTGAATGACAACGACTACAAAAAATTCTACAAGATTTTAGAGATCTGCTGTGAATTGGCAGGAAAATGCTGAATCATCGAAGGACCGCATAAATTTGTGGAAGAATTCCTCTCCAGACCAAGAAAACCCTCAACATATACATTAGTGCATTTTCAGAAAATAAAATATTTTTATTCTAATTGGAGGCTGGTGATAATACTTTATTAATATTGACATAAAATAATACTAAGATAAATAAAATCCAATGAACATAAAATTTATTATCCAATAATATTTAAAATTAAATCAATGGTGATCATTCCACGTAGCCGGTTAAATTCGAATAAAAAGATTAATCAAGCTAGATTTTCAATCCACGTAAAACTATAAATTTATTAAATATATATATATTAGAGAGGATTTTTAATTTTAATAAAGGTTTAATCCCTTTTATCTCCTTTGATAATTTTTTCAGTTCTCATTTATATGTATCAAAATATTGACTTAAGCCTGTTGAATAATATTTATAATTCCATTAGGCCAATTCTATTCAAAAAAATTTAGAATGATATTTACCTCATAGTTGCAAATTTGGATTTTCTATAAATAAAATTTATTTACCATTAAGAGCTTCTTGTAGATATATATTTTTAATGATTTCTGAAGTTTTTAGCTTAATTAATATGGCTTAGCTCAAAAAAAATTTCTTGCTCTGTAATTACCAAGAATACTTATTGTTAAAAGAAAGTTTTTCTGATTGATATTAAATAAAATTAGCATATTTTTTTATTTATTTGAAAAGTAAACCATTTTTTCGGATAAATATTTAAAAAAAAATAGCACTAAAAGAAGGTAACGTGACTATTGACCTATTTCCATTTGATCTACTGACAATTTGACACACTATTTTCACCGCCTTACAATTTCACCTACTACCCAATCGTTCTACTTTATATTTTTACCATCACCCAATTAACCTACCTACAATTTTTCAAATCGCTAAATTGACCTATTCGTACATACACCTACCGCACGATTGGTCCATTTGCAAATTGGCTTCCTATTTTATCGTATGTTTAATTTACACTATCAATATAATTGCTTCCAATAAAAGCTCATAAAGTAAATGACCCTGAAAAAATCAAAACTTTAGCAAAAGATATTAAGTTTTGAGGGTTTTGGTCACTAAGAAACATATTTTAAATTCTATCCGTGTACCTGAATTTCATTTAATTCCAATTTGAATAAGTCCTATGGTATACAATTATTATAGGTTAACAGGATAAAAAATTATAAATTATTATATCTTTTTTACACAAAATTGAATATACAACCCTATATTAAATATTAGACAACACTAGTTAATTTTTTGGAGCCTTATTCAAACGATTAAACCAACAATTAACATAAAATTCAAATCTTTTATTGATTTAATGTTAATTTTTGGGTGCATATTTCTACTCATTAATTTGTTTTGCATTGGGGAATAGATGAAGTCGCGTATAATTCTAATTATTGTAACAAAATAATGATATTAGTCTTATTTGTAAATACAACCTTGAAAAAAAGAAAAATATTAGAAGATTAATATTATATAAAGTTCTAAGGATAATAAAATAAAATACTGCAAGAAATTTACAATAGCGATTCAATTTTATTTATAATAATAGCGGTATATATAAAGTTACTATAAATAAAATATATATATTATTACAGGGTATTAACTTCATAAAATATTGAAATTAAGGATAAAATATTGGGTATTAAATACTTTTTCTGATCACTTGAGCTTATATAATTAGTTAATTCAGTACCTGCTTAAATATTTTGGAGTAAGAGGGTATGCCCCAAATATTATAAATGTATACAGAATTATTTTTATCTTTTATTCCCGTGATATATTTAATCATATAAAGTTTTTAAAACATCACTTCAACTTAGCCATAGTCTTTAAATAAATAAGGGTGGATGATAAAAAAATTTTAAAGTACTACTTAAACCATTTATAAATACCATCTTTTTATACTTATATCAACTTAGTTATGAGATATTCAGGTACACGGATAGAATTTAAAATATGTTTCTTAGTGACCAAAACCCTCAAAACTTAATATCTTTATCTAAAGTTTTGATTTTTTCAGGGTCATTTACTTTATGAGCTTTTATTGGAAGCAATTATATTGATAGTGTAAATTAAACATACGATAAAATAGGAAGCCAATTTGCAAATGGACCAATCGTGCGGTAGGTGTATTTACGAATAGGTCAATTTAGCGATTTGAAAAATTGTAGGTAGGTTAATTGGGTGATGGTCAAAATATAAAGTAGAACGATTGGGTAGTAGGTGAAATTGTAAGGTGGTGAAAATAGTGTGTCAAATTGTCAGTAGATCAAATGGAAATAGGTCAATAGTCCTGACACCCTAAAAAAATTTAATTAGATTAAATAAACCTTGGTTCTAAATTAGAATTTTATTTATATTTTTTAAGATAGTTTATAGCTCATAAAAAAATCTAAAATAGTGTTTTATAAATACAATCCTTTAATAGTTGAATTATCATAAATGTTATCAAATTTTTACTTATTTTTTTAAATTGAGCAATTCAGTTTTTTTATTTTGTATTTATGACCAAAGAACTGTTCAAATTACTGATTTTATTTGATATTAAGAATTAAAAATCAATTTAATTGTAATTAAAAAAAAAATAAACATCATATAATTAATTTTTGTTGATCTTTATTTGTTTTTTAAATTAAAATGGCTTTTTTGATAGATGATACGACCATTTTTATTATAAAAATTAAAAACTGAGTATTTCATTTTTATGAAACTATGCTATAAAAAAACGAGGTTTTATTAATCAATCCGAATGCGATATAAAAATTTATTGTATATTACACAAATATTTAATTTCTTATAAATTTTCCTAAATAGACATTTTTAGTAAGTTAATAATTTTTTTTAAAAAAAATAACGAAATTCGACATATAATTTGTTTAAATATCAAACGATTAAAAAAAAAAGGCGTTTTTAACTAATAATTTATTCATTTTTTTATAGAATAGATGTTTATTTAAGACATTTTTGATGAATTTTTTGTAATAAATTTTCTTTATCGTTATAGATATAAATTTAAATTTAATATATAATTTGAATTGATTTACTGAAAATTAACTAGTAATAAAAAAATTTAATAAATATCCTATATTAAGCTGAAATTATTAGAAAGCTTATTATATGAAATTTTTTTATAATAATTTTTAAAAATTAAAATTAGATTTAAAGTGTTATTTTTTGAAATACAAGATTATTTTCATCTCTTCTTTTCTCCATTTTCTTTAATTATCTCTTTTTTACTTTCTAAATATTCACAAACTTTTTTTATTACCTATACTTTAGTTAAAAAATATTTTTACTAGCCTTATTTCTAGATAATTAAAAATTAAATAACTGATACCACTAGATAACTTTTATTTATGCTTCACTTAAATCGATGGATTTAAAATATTAAATCTTAATGCTTCAAATATAAAAATCTTCTGTTTTTCTGAAATTAGATGATCTAGAATTTCGAAAATCAAAAGGAAACATGATTTTAAATTGGTTTGTTTAATTAAAAAATTCATACATTATTACTAGCTCAGGCTAAGCTCTATCTATATGAAAAATAATCTATATTTTTTTCAATATAAATGGCAACTTTTCTTTATTGAATTTTTAAATTAAAAATTATTTTTTATTTTTTATTTTAATTAATATTATTAAAAAACCTCCGTAACGAAAAAAAATTGGAGGAAAAAAGCTGAAATCCAAATATTTTTTTATTAATTATGTGCGCATTTGGAAAAAAAACAACAAATTTAATAATTAGTCTCAAAAATAATATTATTAATTGAAACTCCTAAATTTTTAAAATATAAAAAACATTATATATTTAATTATAAGATAATTTTAGGTATCAAATTCTATGTCCATAAATTCTTTTTTAATTATTTAATTTTCTTTAAAAAAAAATAAAACCCTCTTTTTTTTAATCTTTTTCATTATATTTTAAATAAAAGGTATGGAATCTGTTTTTTTTTTCTCTGTGAAAATTTTTTGAATATATATAATTATAATGTATTTTTTTTATTACTAATTTTTTAAAAAATAAGGTATAATATTTTGGTTCAATTATAGGTGAATACGGAGCCGTTAAAACGATGGAGTATAGTTTGACATTTATTTTTTTGCTTTTTTCATTTTTTTAATTAGCTTTGTCTGAATATAGTCATTTTAAACAAAACTCTTATAAAAATATTTAAAAAACTATAAATATAAAATGGATAAAATTTTTGGTGTTTTTATATAGATAATTTTCTGCTTTTAAAAAGAAATAAATACCCGCGAAAAAAAATAATTTTCTTTTTTTCATAAAAAAATCAAGCGGTTTGAATCTCCTAATATAGGTTTCTGGTGAGATCAATGGGTTAATTTTGCTTGTAATCATTTAAAGAGTTTAAAAAACGAGGTTTAAATATTTATCATGTAAATTTTCCTTTTCTTTTAATTTAATTGTATGAGTTTTATTTAATTATAAATTGAAAAAATTAAAATCTCCCCTCCTTGAAGGTTAAAATAATAATCTAAGTTTCTCTTTAATGATTAATAAAATTTTCTTAAATTTTGTTTTTTTTTATGCTACAGATCTATACATATTTAAACTAAACTATTATTAAAGAAAGGTATTAGATAAGCTCTGATTGAAATCGTCAGCGAGTTTTAAAATTTACTGTCTGTATTATTCCAATCTTTATAAATTTTAATAATAAATAATGCTATTTTTGTTTCAACAGGTAAAATACCGCACGGAATTACAAAATGTTCCATTCTCGATAAAATTATATTTTACCTACAAATATGTTACTTTTTATATTGTATAAAATTGATTTAATAATAATAACTCTTTTATTGATGTATGATTCGCTGCATTTTATTTATTGTGTGTAAATTGTGGTACATACGATTTAAACATTCCCTATTTTTTCTGAAATTATTTTTTTTGATTAACCAAATAATTAATTAATTTTAATTTAGAAACATACTTTTGATAGAAAAAAAAATTCATGTGATGTTTTAATAAATGAATATAGGAATATATATTATTGGATTTTTTTGCCTAAAATAAATATATATATAAGTCTTATCTTGATGAATTTAAACCCAATTTTCGGTTTTTATTAATATTAGATCAATCTCGTTATGAAAAATTTAATATTCTTATAAAACAAAAGCTTTTAAAATTAATAGAGTTTTCAACTATTCTTCAAATGAATATTAAAATAAATAATATATTTATGTTTATGTTTATATTTATACTATTACTATTACTATTACTATTACTATTACTATTACTATTACTATTACTATTACTATTACTATTACTATTACTATTACTATTACTATTACTATTACTATTACTATTACTATTACTATTACTATTACTATTACTATTACTATTACTATTACTATTACTATTACTATTACTATTACTATTACTATTACTATTACTATTACTATTACTATTACTATTACTATTACTATTACTATTACTATTACTATTACTATTACTATTACTATTACTATTACTATTACTATTACTATTACTATTACTATTACTATTACTATTACTATTACTATTACTATTACTATTACTATTACTATTACTATTACTATTACTATTACTATTACTATTACTATTACTATTACTATTA
>LSSL01000015.1:0-24108 GCA_001953115.1 Smittium mucronatum | reverse complement strand
GGGGGGGGGGGGGGGGGGTGAGGGGATGAATAAAGTATAATTTTAAATATAATGGCGAGTAAAAGAATATGGTAAAAGGGTAGACTGTACTCTCATTCCCATAGCGCAAACGTTGTTGTTGCAGTACCGACAGAACAGTTTGCAAAAACCTCTGCTTCTCGTCTGAGGGTTGTTTGAAGGCTGCAAAATCTCGTGCATTTTTCTTTATCCAAATCTTTTATTTTATTTTATTCGAAACTTTGTATTGTTTATTTCCCTCCTCCTTTTTCCTGTAAGAAAATTTAGTGGTGGTAGTGGAAAGAAGTTTTGGGTAATAGATGGAAAAACTAATAGCTTGAAATCTCAAGAGCTTTTCAGGAATAATGAGATAGAGGGAGAGATAAATGGTCCAAATACAAGATGGTTTTGACAAAAAACGGTTAGAGACCCAAAAGTTTAAAAAGAAGAAGAGTGTCAATTAATGTTTTACTGAGAGTAAATATCCTTTTCCTTTTTTTTTTTTTTCGGCTTCAACTAATTTTTATTACTAGTTTTGAGTTTCGATCGATGTATTAAGCAGAATACAACCTTTGCCCGATTTAAATTTTTTTCTCACTAGTCAGTTATAAAATAATAGATTAAAAAACGTGCCCTTCAATCTATAATAATAATAATAATAATTAGATGAGGAGGACTATATTAGATGTTAGTTTTTTCTTTTATTTATTAGGGGAAGGGGGGGTGGGGAGAACCAACGTGGTTCAGATAAATTGAAAATTGGAGATTTTCTTGGATACTGTATAAAATGAAAAGGGAGGGGGGAGGTGTAGGACACGAATCAAAGGCGTGTTTATTATAATATCAAGGTTAGTAGTAGAATGGGTCAACAAGAAGAATAATATACAAATTGGCAAGTGTGATTAAATGAGGGGTAATGGAAGAATAAAATACTAAATAAATTATTACAGGTGGGAGATATATTAATTATCGGATGTGGGGGAAGAGCGATGAGATTGAGATTGAGATGGGATGGGATGGGATGGGGATGGGGATGGTGGGATAAGAAGGCAGATGAGCCAAGCCAAGTTGAATTATTATAGGATCTGAATAATCGAATTAATATATATATACAAAAAACAAGTCTGATATTGGAGAAAAGTAATAGATTTATGTGGCTATAAAGAGCTTGAGGTTCCGGACCCTTTAGAATAAGGGTATATATAGGGAAGAAAAAGTTATTTAACAAAAGTGATAAAAGTAATTGAGGTGTTTGTGGGGGTGGGAATGAGGGGGGTGGAGGGGGATTAAATAGAAGTAGGAGTGGTAAAGTATATAAAAGAGGATTGTAGTGTGGAGCAATATAAATGACTCCGCCCTTTTATTAAAATTCTGATAAATATTCAAATATAATAATATTGAAATTCTGGTGAGGATCCAAATATAGTATTACAATTCTAGTGAGAATTCAAATATACTTTGATAATTCTAGTGAGAATTCAAATATAATGTTATAATTATAGTGAGAATTCAAATATAATGTTATAATTATAGTGAGAATTCAAATATAATGTTATAATTATAGTGAAAATTCAAATATAATAATATTGAAATTCTGGTGAGGATTCAAATAAATGAATTAAAAACAGAAATTATATAGAAGCTAATATTGTGGATATTAAATAGCGTTTATATATAAATATAGGAATTAATGATGAAACAATAAAAAGAAACAAATAAAAAAAGAGTATTTGTAATAAAGGTAAATATTTATAGAAAAAGTAATTACATTATATTTTATTTCTTATCTGCGTATTGTTTGTCCTTTTTCTTTTCTTTGTTTCTTTTCCGTATTGTTAGTGTTATGTTGCTGCTGCTGTTTTTTTTTTTAGAGGGAAATAGAATATTCCGGTTGTTGATGCTTAAATTTATACGAATGTGTTGGTTTATTGTTTCGGTTTCCAGTGAAAATACTATGCCATCAAAGTTGGTTCTTTTTTTAGTAAAAAAAAATCCTTTTCTTTCTTTAAAAATAGTTTAATATAAGATTATAAGAAATAGAGAGAGAAATGGGAAAATAATTTCTACAGAATGCTAGTAGGTTTGAAGATACAAGTTTTTAAAAGATTTATTTTTTTTCCCTTTTATATACGACGAGTCCTTTTTATAAAAAAAAACAATATTAAAGCATTGATTATTTTAATAATAAAAAAGGGAGTCCGTTACTGAATAACGCCATTAATATTTAGACTTTTTATTGAAGGGGATGAAATCGAACTTTTGATTGATCACACCAACTAAAATAAACTAGACAAGATTATTCGAAATCCACAAAAAAATAAGTGTATTTATAAACTTCTGCCATTAATTGAAAAAAAATATAATAAAATAATAAAATTATATATTGGTCAATATTTCGGCTTGTTATTCTCGTTCCCAAACACAAAGTCAGATATTTGAGGCTTTTTTCCCTCTTTTCTTTTTTTTACGGCTAATATTAAACTGTAATACAAACTGTTTTCCAAATATCTCTTTATTTTCTTTGTCTCCTCCTCCTTTTACCAATACTGTCCGATGATTGCAATATAATATACAAGATGTTTAATTCACAAATATCACAACAGAGTACACTTGATTTTATGCTGCTTTTCCAGAGAGGATTCTGTTCCCGCTAACAAATGAAAATGGGCGATAATAAAAGAGAGTTTTGGGGGGAAGGCAAAGCAACTGTATTTTATTCCAGTGGCGGAATACACACACATTTTACTCAAACCTTATTCGAGTATCGGGAAAAGAAATTTATCTTTTGCCAATAATCATTTATTTTCCTGTTGCCAATAATGGCTGGCAAATGAAAAAAATTTATGGTTGGGAAATAAAACAGTTACACGCGGGTATTCCTCGGCAAAAAAAAAAAAACATGGTCTGGGAAACTATTATACTGATTTGTTGATCATGACTATTGGCAAATGCATATATATTCTACATTCCAAACTGGCAAACACAAATACAAACACAAACATTAACATACACATTCAAGCCTCATTAAAACATTTGACTTTTTTGGTTTGTGATTAAATAAATATTTCCTGCCAAGCCATCTTTTTTTATTTTACGAGTGTTTGTGGCTATTTTTCGCTAGTCCGCCAACTTTATTGGATCTGGATTCGTATATGATTGCGATATCGGGTATACCTGGCCAATAAAAAGGACAGTATATTGAAAATATGGTAGAGATTGGGATAAAACCTACTCAAAAAAAAAAACAAAAAGTAGCTGGGAATGACTCTTAATCTGAGGTAGAAAATAAAAATAAAGTTTAATGTGAATATCGATTGTATTTTTTTTTCTAGAATATAAAATCACAAGAGATCTGGGGGTTTACAAGAGTACTGTCCCGATTCTTCCCCCAACGACGACGACTATAACGACAACTACTGGTATCTCCATTAATTATTCCTAAACTGAAGATGAATAAGTTCAGTGCAAAAGAGTAGAAGGAATTATTCCTTGATCAAAATTAAACCCAAAATATCTAAAACAGCGAGCTATAACCCATCTTTTAATAAAAAAAACCGCATTTTGTAGTGTATACAATCTTCTAACCATTTGCCAGTTTTATAAATTACGTATTTTTAAAACTTATAGAGTCATTTAAAAAGAATGGAAAGTAATATCGTTAATAGGGGAGGATACTTGCTACTATTAGTCTCGAACCTCATTGCATCTGACTGTTTTATGAGAAATCAACTCTATTTATTGTTTTAGTTAGGGGGGAATGATGAATTTCGTGTATTTGGTAAAGGTGATTGGATAGATGGGTGGATATATTTCGGACCTGTTTGTTTTTCTTTTGAATTCATTCCGAAAATAAAAAAATGTCAAGCGGAATCATTTTTCTTGGCTGCCACTAAATCACCCCTAAAGTTCTTTACCATTTATTTTTTTTATAAAGTCTTTTCTTCTTTTTTTTAAATTTTTTTACGATATAGAGGATTTCTGGGCATGGACAAATCCTGTCTTTCCCTCTTCCCCCATTCCCAATTCCCTATTACTCTTGCTTGAAATCAAGTAAACACGAATAAAATCTAAAATAAAATCACAGGGACATGTCGGGAGAGTTGGGTTTGAGGTTTGGGAGAAATGGGAAAGCCACCTATTCACCCACCCACATATACCCATACATCTCCCCCCTTTCACCCCTATGAAACTTTGGCAGAACTAAGTAAGCTGTCATTCTGAAATCAGAACATAATGCATGCAAATGCGTATTTGGACCATGCGCCAATTATGTTTAGAGATACAAAAAATACTTTTATTTACTTGATTGCTAATTCGATAAAGTGTAGCTTTATTTTGTTTTTTTATCGCATAATTTTATACAGTAGCTAAATTATTGTTTATTAAATAATGACAAAATGCGTTGGTTGTAAAAGTTAGCTTTTATCAATTTTCTCTCATTGTTATCTTGTGAACTCGTTTGTTTATTGGTTTGCATATCCTGTACCGAGCATCCTATCGAATTCATCAGCTATTTTCGATCCAATAAAGTTTCCTTTGTGGCTTTTTTTTAACCCCCCCCCCCCAATTTCTCTTGATCTTTATGATTACGTGTAATTACCCATACTAGGTTTTTGTTTTTTTAGTGTACCTTAATTCATTTTCTCGGCTAATATGTTCCTATCTTTGCGGTTTTTTAACGTGCTGTAAATGCTTTTGTCATTTACATCACGTTTTTCTCCAATCCTTATCCCCAGTCCACTCTGAATCCCAAATTATTTTGTATAAATCGTAGTTTTGAGGGAATGAGGAGTATGTATGGCCACTCTTTCCATCCCATTCCCAAAAATCTTTAAATTTTCATACAAACAGTAATTACACACCCTAATAGTATTTTTTAGTTATTATTTGAGTCTCAAATATTCACTGTGTTCTAATGAATGGGTGTTTATTTTTAGAATTGGGATTTCCCAAACAATAAATATAAAGTTTTTATTAAATAAATCACAAGATTCCGTATCATAATATCTTCATTTTCCTCTTACTTTTCCTTGCTTTATATATTTTATTCGATAAAAACTGTCAAATTTTTGATTATCATTTTTCATTTGTGAATCTTTATAAAAAATTCCCGTGAGAATTGTAGAAATGTTGTTCTGAACCAATTATCAATTCAAATCTTCTTTTTCATTTTTCACCACAATTTCTTAAAAGTAATAAATATATTATACTCTTATATAGAGTCTATATATCCGAATAATCAGCAAGAAGAATTAGGTATGATCTTTTCTCTAAAAATTCTTTAGATAATGAGTTTCCATTTTATTTAGTTCAACTAGCCTGTTTTTTTCTCCCTTTTACGTAATATCAGTAGTGGCCGAGAGAATCCTAATAAAAATATCAATGAAAAAAATAAAGTTAATTTCTTTTAAATGTATTTGCCCTTTATTACATTAACTAGCCAATAAAGAACAGGATCTCTTGGTTCCAGAAAATGGAAACACTTTTAAAAAATATACTATCAACAAATAACTTTAATAAATACTTCATACCTCTCTTTTTAGCTCGATTCGGTTCGTTTTTACTATATATTGTAAATCCTATTTCTTTGCAAAGATACTCTTCAAACTCTTGAGGTTTCAAACTTATCTCTTTATAGTTCTTTCTCATTTCCTAATCAACCCCATCAATTTTTAATATAAAATTAATCAAAGTGGAGAAAAAATTTTTTTAAACAAAATTTATATATTATAAAAGTAGATACAAAGTTTTTTAATAAAAAAATAAATTAGTGCTTATAAAAAAAAATACCTCGTTGATTTTGCTTCTTTTGTGGTACCCCTCCCAGGCTTGAGGTTCCAACACAAAATATCCACCGTGGCTCAAGGCTTTGAATACCTTTTCGAAAAAAAATTTAATCCCCTTGTCTCCATTATTCAAATGTATCCATTTTGTTATACTCAATCTATTTTTTTTAAATGAAAAAATGTCGAAAATCATCAATTATTGTTAATATTTAACAATTAATTTATACATAATATCTTTCCTTTTCCTCTTTGTTTTAGGTTTAAAGAAAAGAATATTTTATAAATGTCTATTTTTTTTCCACTTACGCAAAAATTACATCAAACTTTTTGTGTTCAAGCCAACCAGTATCGTCGTTCAAATAGTCCACGCAGTAAAATCTCACCCTTTCAGATAGAAAGTTTTGTTTTTTTTTAAATGTTTTTTTTCCTGAACTAGTTTCGGTTCTCGATTCAAGCCTCTCTATGTCGTTATACCCTCTAGCATCTTGTCCAAACCCCACTTTCCGGCAAGGCAGAGTTCCAAATAGTATCGGCATCGATATCGGAAAGTAATTGTAGTTTTCCTCAAACTTATCACCCTCCATACCCAAACCATCCGCTCTATGTTTCTGCAGTGAATTTGCAAAGTACACATTCTGTCTTGCTGTTTTAATCAGCCCTTCGTCAATATCAACCCCTATAATCTCGCTAATAGATTCTTTTTTTGCCAACTCGATCGTCAATATCCCGCTATTACACCCAATATCTAAACAGTAAGATTCATCGAAAATCTCTGCTGGCAATATTTGCAGTCGTGGATCAGCCTTCCAGTCTCCTGGATTCCGGTACCCATAGTAATTCCTATAATTACCGTACCTCTTATTTCTTTTATCTTGTTCCTCTACTCCCATCTCTAAATAAAATAATACTAGTACTATACGATATAAATCCCACTATAAAAATTGTCTGTATAAATATATATAAGTTTGAATTTTTTTCAACTGAAAATAATTTATTCTTGTTTATAATTTGATCTAGAATCGTCAACCAGTAAAAATATATTTTTAAAACCACGCTTTTCGCGACATTATCCAATTGAAATACATCTATTACTTTTGATATACTATCATTAGCCAACAATTACCCTTTTTCATTTATACTCTCATTTCTATTGGAAAATACAAACTCTTTTTTTTCCATAAAATAAATAAATAACTCATGCAAAAATAAATTGATAATGCGACTATTATTGCTTTTGCAAGTAATGATCGATTTTATCTACCAAATAAAATTCCACATTCCAAAATAAAAAAATATTTATTTCCCTAAATTCTTGACGTTTTTAGGCCCTGAAAAAATATCAATCTCGCAAAAAATCAAACTATTGGTCTAACTTACCATTCAGCCATTTGTTTCGTTAATATTCCCTAATGCGATAATTTCCAATATTATACACGATTTACTTTTTGTCTCAGAAAATTAATATTAGTAATTTTCTTGCATTTCAACTATAGAATATCCGCTTTATTATAATTTTAATAAAAAGAACTCCTTGAAATCATGGAAGATGCTATACTAGAGGATAGTTTGCATATCGATGAAAATATAAAATCTGACTCCCCTTTAATCTTTTCCCCAATAGACCCTTCAATCCCTCTTAACACCAACGACTTTCGAAACGTACAAAATAACCAATTTTTCCCCCATCAGGTTTCTAACCTTGACATCTCCAATGGCCCCTATGAAACAAATTCCTTCATCTTTAACCCTAATCAAGACGGAACTGTCAACTCTACTAATTCCTTCAACAATTGTTTTCTCGCAAATTCTTTCGATTTCCAAAACGAACCCCATAATCGTGTCCATAGTTCATCCCCTCATACACATAAATCAAATTCTGATGATGATCTTAATCCCATTTTACTAAACAACGATGAAATTACCTTCACTGGCCAGGATTTTGATGTTTGGCTTAAAACCCACGCCTCTCTGGAAAATGATGTATATAGAAATACCGAAACTCCCCACTTGATCCAAAATCCCCAAAATTCTGTAAACCCCATTTCCTCCCACTCAGATTCTTTAAAAGAAGCTTATCCCTTCTCCGGTGAAAATAAAAGTAATCAGTATAACTCACAACAACAAGATGCTTTTTCAAATAACTCCGAATCATACAGCGATGAAGAAAGAACCCCTTCCTCGGACTTTTATTCTCAAAGCAACCACTCCCTTGATCCCGACGATTTTATCGAATTGTCTTCAAGTGATTCCGAAAATCATGATCTTCACTCAAAACCTGACTCTTTTGCTGAAAAGAATTCAAACCTTCCCGAATTTACCCGTTTTTCTGACTCTTTAGTATCTGATCATTTTGAAAATTACGTTTACTCTGAGTCTTGCTCACAAAATTCCTTTGATTCCGATTGGGAAACCGACTATGAATCTTCTAAACCTTCTCAGAGCCCTTTAAAGGATTCCTCAAATACTTTTAATTTTTTTAAACCTCATACCTCATCACATTCAGATCCTTTAGCAGAGATTTCCTTACAATCCTCTGAATTAATTGTTGAATCAACTACTAATGACCCAATATCTGCAATCACATATAAAAATGGTACTTTATACTCTACTTTTATTTAAAAAAAAAATCCTTTCTTTACCCATTTATTTCCATACTTTATTAATATTTGTTTTAGAAAATTCACTCAATGAATCCCAATCAAATATAAATTTATCCTGCAATTATCATGCTCAAATTGAAAAAAATTCACCCGCATCAAGCTGCATTAAAAATGTGCCTGAAACTTTTAAATCTAATATCCAGATCCCCGATTTAAAAACATTACCAAAAAAAAATTCTTCCATCGTCTCCATTCAATGTGTTACCAAAATATCTCAACCTTTAGAGAATTTAAATACTACTACTGACACTAATCCCAATACATTTACTACAATTGACGATGTATCGGCTCTAATGTCATCCACACCCGCTGAACAAGAATTTCAACCTGCCAAAACAACAAAAAAAATCGTGAATGGCACTCATTTACCTAAAATCATTACAGATAAACCTGCCCCTGAACTTCCTCCTTCCAATCACCTTTTAATAGGTTCTAAATCCAATCTTGTCCCTGAAAGCCATATCGTTAATGAACTGTTCAACAGAAAAGAAATTCTTTTATTGATCAAATACCTCACCAATTTTTGTAATAAGGCAGATATTTTCGTTGACGAAGTTGTTGAGCTCTCCAACTTGACCAACAAAAGTTCCGCATCAATTCAAAATTCTGAAGATTTAATTGGAGATGAATTTATCCAACATTCCACTACAAACCTTATTGAATCTTCTAATATTATCTCTTCAAAAAAAAACAACTCTAAATTATCACACAAAGATTCTCCTTATGATTTTGATATTGAATCTTCTCATCTCAATAATATTAAAGGTAATGATGAAAAACACAATCTAGTTACAAATACCAACCATTCTATAATTCCAGATTATAACCATCGTGAAATAAAAGTAAAAAAAACAACTGACCGTGATCATAATTGGGAAGTCCTAAATCGAGAACTTTCTTTTCTTAGAAAGTCCATTTCTAGCACTAATAACGAACTCTTAGATATCAAGTCCCAAAGAGATTCCTTTATCAAAAAATCTAGTGAGTTAGAGTCATCCAACTCCAAACTAATATCTGAAAATAAAAATCTCAAGTCTCAATTGATTATTATACGATCCCAAGTTTCCTCTTTGAAGTCTCAACTACTAAAAAATGGAAACAACTCTAGATCTGTTTTGCGAAAATCTCTGGGTCTTTTTGATGATATTTATAACATCAAAACTGAAAATTCAAATGATTCCAATCAAGTTCCTAAACTTGGCCAACAAGAATCGGGAATAACTTCCTATAATTATAGTACCGACGATGTCAGCAAGGATTCTAGAATATCTGATAATTACAATTCCACCCCTGCTTCAAATCCCCAGGAACCCCGATTTAAGTTTTCTGGAAATATTAGGGGGTCTCACACATCTCACTTTTCATTTAGTAACAATTTTAATATTCCCAGGAAAGATTCAAAACTCAATGGTTATGATTCTCCTTCTTTGTCTTTTAAAAATAATAATAATTTTCACCCATCATCAGCTGAAGCTTTTGGAAATCTGAGGCTCAAAAAGGGACTAGAAGATTTTCAACCTGATCCAAAAATTGGAAACATTAATCATAAAGCTAACATCATCCCCACTCCCTCATCAAACCATAGAATGATTTCTCCTAATAATTATATGAACCGAAACGGATACACTCCCCAAAACTTGTCCATATATCAAACTTCTACTGGAATAAATAATCGATTTGAAAGTCCTTACCTCAAAACACCCAACTTCAGGTCGAGTCTCTTGAACAATTCGAATCTTAATTTTTCTGGCAGCGATAAACGCAAACATGTATCAACCCCTAAAATCAACACCCAATTATTGAGCAAAAAGAAAAAAATATAATAATTAGAATAAACTAGTAAAAAAATTTATCAAATAAACTTGCAAGCGCATGAGCTTTTCTAATTTTTTATTCATAAAGTATTTGTAATCTGTAACATTTCCACAAATACTTGTTCTGCTACAATAAAATAAAAATTATTCAACACTTTTTCCAAAATTTTCAATTTTTTAATAGCCTTCTATCAATCTAAATATTTACATGTTTAGTAATTTACATTTGAATAGGGGGCTAGGAATTACCCATCCTAAAAGTTTTATTAAGAAAATTGGTATGAAACATTATCATTCTAAAACTCGTTAAATCCGTCTATTTTTTTTTGTTAAAAATAAAAATATAAAGAATGTACGATGATTTCGATTTTTACTTTCAAGGATATTTTGTTTAAAATCCAATGGAAATAACTATCAATATTATTTAAAAATATCCTGTTCAATTCCGATCACCTCATCAGCAAAACCAAACCTACTGGTAATTTGATCAAGGGGACTGATAACCAATTAATCATTTCAGTATTAATATGAGTAACAAATATAATCTGAAATTAATTTTCCTCAGTCTCAATTATTTCGACTGCTTTGTAATTAAAAAGCTTCTTTTTAAAAAATAAACCCCCCAATCTTTCCTCCCCTAATGAGTTTTTCGATCTACTCAGATTTGAATCGAATCGTTATAAAAAAATCTAATAATTATCTTAAAATAGTATTTCGGTTGAAAAAGTGACCCCCTGTATTAATATGGTGTATTTTCATTATTATACCATTAAAAATAAGTGCTCGATTTTTTCGTGATGTTTTTTTTTTGTAAAAAATAGCTAAAAGATATTATATTTAACATTTAGGATTTCTTTTTCATTTAATAAACATTGAACGATCCAAAGTTTTCTCTATTAAGATTTTCCCGATTTTCTGAAAGACAAATTCTCTGGTTTTGCAACAGTTATCAAATCTTTATCCATTTTTCGATCATCTTTGTTCTAAAATCTAACAGACCATTTATTCATAACAGATCGGTTATTATATTTTTGGCCAACAATTTTTCGGTTTAAAAAATTTAGATAAATTGTAATATTTTTTTTGACCAGTTTTATGTGAAGATCACCAATGTACTCATCTGAAAACGACTGATATTTTTGTAAAATTTTTGATCAAAAAATTATAACTTTTTTCACTCTTGAAAAGGCAGCTCATGATCAATGCAGGTTTTCACGAATATTTATTTTATGCAGAATTCATTTCATAGTATCTCCATATATATTTATTTACCCGCTACAATAGAAATGCTAACTTAATTATCTATTTTATTTTATAATGATTTATTCCTTTGTTCATTCATATCCATATCTAACTAAAAAAAATAGTAATTGAAATGAAAAAGTATTTATGAGCTGTAATTATATCACTATAGGTGTATCGGTCCTAAATTAAAATATCTATCCATCAAAAAAAATTCATTTTTAAATTGGTTTTATTAATTTTCATATTTCTTTGATTAATACCAATCATTATTAAATATTTCACCAAATTTCGTATATTTTTAAATGATTTCCGAATTTTTGTCCGTGTATACAAAAATTAACTTATTTTTGATCTAATTATAAGAATTAATCATTTCAGCTCGTTGATTTTTTTCCCAAATAATTTTCCCAGTTAAAAACTGAGCTTAAGGAGCTTTATGAGGACTAGGGTTTATTTTCAATAGCTGCAGCATTATCTATCGATAATATTCAGAGATTTTTTTACCAAGAGATGTTTCATTTTTTCGCCTCTAACTACAATAATGGCGCAAACAATTACAAAAGTAACAAAATCTGATTGGATATAATGAGTACGAACTGAAGAATATAAATATTGATCTGTAAATAATACAACTTAATTATAATAATAAATATAAATTTAAGAGTAGTGGATTTTATTTCAAAAATAAAGTAAGCAAATTGGAAAAATGAACATCATAATTTAAAAGTTAAATAATTTAAATTTAATGAGTATATTAGGCACCGATCGGAGCCTTTTAATTCGATAATATCCGAAAAAAATGAACTGAGATGATCTAAAAAATTTCTAAACATTTCCTGTATAACTATTGATAATAATACCATGATTTTTGATTCTATATTCTAGTAGTTATTCGGACTGGGTAAACTCATATTCAGGGTCATCATCTATAAGACTTTTAATTCTTTACTAAATTTTCTTTCTTATTTATGGTTTTATGAAGATGCAAACATTTTCTCTAAGATTATAGATGGGTAAATAAGGCCCCCCTTTTTTTTCGGGAAATTTATTCTCCATTTATAAACAGTTCTAAAAACCAATTCAAAAAAATTAAAAAAAGAAGAAATTTTCAAAAAAAATTCTTACCCAACTCCCCTCTGCCGCTTTAGCAGTTCTATAACTCGAGAGAATTGATTCAAGAAAAAAAAATTAAATAAAGCCCCAAATATAGCAAAATAACCCACAAATATATAGTTGATTTCTGTTATTTTTATGTGGTCAAACGATGTCAGATATAATAAAGAATCTAGACTGGGAAACAACTTTTGAAATTTTTTTCTTATCCAATTCATCAACATTCCTTACAGTCAATTGTTTTGTTTATTTTTCCTCTTTTTTTTTTGAAACTCAAAATTACTTTAGATGAAATTTCACAGATAATGTATACGTTGGACCCCTTAATTTTTTGAATACTAGATACAGCAAATTTAAAAATATTTTGACCCTCACCTTGTTTTCTTTATCAAGAGTTTTACGTTTTTTTAATCGATAAACACCAAAAAATTCCTGAAATTTTTTATTTAAATAACTTTAATACACAATTCCTCTTACCTTATTTTAATAGGCGAATAGATTTGAGAAGTCATCACATGTATAAACTCTCTTCTAAATATTTTAAATTTTAAAAACTTCCTTTTTTTCTTTAACATATTTTTTAATTTAATTCAATAAAAACCAGAATTGATGGTTCATTACGAGTATATAATAGACTTTAATCGAAAAAAAAATAATAGTATGGCTATTTTTCTCCTAATTCAATGCCTCCCAAAAACTCTTTGGTATTGGAAATATTAATATTAATTTAAGCAGGTTATAGAATTTTGGGTATAAAGCTTTATGTTTATTAATCAGGCTGAATTTTTTTTCTGTTTTTCATTACATCCTACAAATATTTTTTTTACATTTACCAATATTTTTGGAGCCATGATTAAAGAATAGTTTTATTTTTTCTCTTTTTATGGTCTAATTTTTGTACATTATATTTTAAATTGTTTTTACTTATTGCTAAATTGCAAATTTCCCGGTCTTAAACATTCTTTCTTTAATTAATTCAAAAATAAATAAATTATTATAAATATATTTAGAATGTTTTATCAACCATCCCATTATTCAGATAATACCTAAATATATAAAAAAAAATTAAAACGATTTAAGTTACATTACGGAGCTCAAAAAATAATAAAATATGTTCGTACGCCTGATTTTAAATATGAAAAAATCACTATTTTTATAGTAAAACGAATTAATATAACCTTGAAAATAGTCAGAATAAGCTAGGGTGAAATAATTCCAGGTATAATCGAATTTAGTACCGTAATATTGGCTAGTTTCATGGTTTTTCGAAATTATTTGATCTTTTTAGGCCCATTGTGTTGCATAAAAGAACCATTTTTATATTTTTGTGGAGATTATTTAAAAAATTTATTAAAAAAAGAGACCCTATTTTTGGTTTTTTAATTCCTTTATGAGAAGATAGTTCAAATATAAAAATCTGAAAGGTGATTTCAATATATGTGTAATGCACAAATCAGTCCAATACGCATAAAATTTATTTATATAAACAAATTACAACTTTCCAAAGTGTAATTGACCTCTCATAACTTGAGAACATATCAATATGGTAGCTTAGCCATATTATAATATCTAAGCTTTTCAACTTGTTTCATTTCCCTCTTTTCATAATTTAAAAAATATCCCCAGTTTATATTTTACATTTTTTATACTTCGTATTTAAGATACGCATTTTCCCTATTTGATTGTTTTTTTAAGAAATAATATCCACTACTCTTGGATTTGGATTTATTATATACAATAAATTTCTATTATTATCGAGCCAATTTATATATTCTTGAATTCTAATTCTTTATATCCATTCAAATTTTATTACTATTGTAATTGCTTGAACTATTATTTTAATTGGCAGTGAAAAGATAGAAATATAACCCCTTTACACTTTTAAAAATAGGTTGTAGTTAATAATAAGACAGAATCTTGAAAAAAAGAATGAAACATTGAAAAATAAGCAAATACTCTAAAAAAAATGCATTTAATTTTCACCAGCGAATATGTTAAAAAATCATCAAAAAAATAATAATAAATTATTTGTCAAATTTATATTTACCATGAAGTATATTTCTTTTTTGAGATTAAACACTGATTTGAATCGGTTCAAGGGCCACAAATCAAATAAAAGTTTTTTTTATTTACTCTTTTAGTCTCTTTGAGCCCTTTTGTGCCATTATCATGGCCAATATCTATGTTTTCTTTGATCTCGCTTTAAAATAATCTTTCTATTGGCTTAATTTTTGAAAACAACAAATGTATTTATGTAAATTTAGTATATCAAAGTACTTGCCACACTGGATTGAAGGATCTAAGTAACTAATATATCACTAATATATCAAAAAATAAAGGCTATATGGCCCCCAAATAATTTATTTTTATAACTACTTTTAAGAAAAAATTACCTCCGATTCCATCACCTTTACTTGTAATTTTTACCCAGAATCTTAAAAGCAAGCATATTTAGAAATAAGATACCTTTGAACTATATTAAATTGAAATCATAAGAGGAACTGTTTAATATAGAAAAAAAACATTCTAAAAAAATTTGGTATTAATATAATCATATTAAGAACAAAAATTTCTATGGTTCGAAGAATTTTGGTTACTATTAAATATCGTTATCAAATAAATTAGCATATTTCGAAAAAAAAGTTTTTTTTTATTTTTTACATCGGGTGAATGGGGGTATAATAAGAATATTAGAATCAATGATCTAAAATGAAAAATTTTATTTGATTTTTAACGATATTTGCAGTTGCAATTAGGCGGGAAAAAATGATCATTGTATAATTATTTTATATATTAGCGGATTTTTAGTCGTCATGTCTAATTTTCCATCATTATTTCCGGAAAATGTATTTAACCTTTAAAAATTTCTTCGATAAAAAAATCTTGATTATATTAGTGAATCAGGAAATAAAAAACATGCTCTAGATGTAGAGAAATTATTAAGTTATATCATTCCCTATCATTATTAATATATATTTTCATTCATAAATCCCATTTATAAGTTGAAAAAATTACTAATTTTTTTATACCTAATATATAACAAATTAATACCCGTGTCACTGCAGTAAGATTTAAAGAAACGGATAATTCCAATTAAAAATTTTAACCGAATTAATTTCTGTCGTGCCAAAAAAATTTTCAAGAAAATTTTTGAAGTGTTCAATAATTCACATCTAAAATCAATTATATTCTTTATATATTTCTAAATTTGTTTCTTTGATCTTGCAAAATTAATTTTTTAATTTTTTTTATGGATATAGCTACATGTGACTTAATAAGTTTTTTTTTTTTTTTTTGAATTCATTAATTTCTTTTCAAAATAAAATTTAAGTTATATCGGTGAGCAGAATTTAAGGAAAATTTCGTAGTCCCAAAATTTTCAAAACTTTTGAAACATATTATTTTTATTTTTGAAGTAAGTTAGATATTTGAACTAACAAGATTCCATATTTCATTCGGAAATAAATATTTTATAGGTGATTTATTTTTTTACATAACTCGATTTCAATATTTATTTCTTAATATTTTTTTTATTTTTTTTATTTTTCTCATTTTGAAAATCTATTATCGTTTAATTAAGTATTATTCACTTTTTTTTCTATTTTTTTATTTTTAGTCCCAAAATCTTATTTATCAATTGAATTTCTAAAAGCTAACATTTTTTCCATTATATTTATGTTCATATATTCTATATTTCAAATATAAATATTTCTTAGATTTTATTTTCATATTTGTTGCTCGTTATTTAAATCATAAAATTTTTTAGATTACTATTTGACTATTTTTTTAAATTTTCAAAAGTAAATTTTCATAATGATTTATATATTGTACTTTTTTTGAATTTTTTGAATATATTTTTATTCATATTATAATATAAAATTCAATTTAATTAACTATTCTCTCGCAGGCTTTTCAATTTTCGATAATTGTTATTATTTATATTTTTTTACTTGAGAAACTACTTTATATCTGTAATATCTGTTATAAAATTATTTGATTATGCCAGAACAATATATTATCAATTAATATTCTATAAAAATGGTATATAAAGATTTTTTATTGTCCAATGGAAAAAATTTCCTCTTGATATCAATTATGTTTTAGATTCAACTTTTCCAAAATACATGTATTTATGAGAGGAGATAAAAATATTATTAAGTACCGTTCAATTTTATGAAAAAAATACAGTTGAATTAGCGTGATTTTTAAAGAACCACCTTCTTGGCACAGATTAAACCTCATATAATAATATAAAGTTTCGCGTTCCACACATAAAATTATTATTTTATCTAGGGTTATGAAATTTTGTTAATTAGCATAGTCAAAAATTATCTCTGATTTTTTCTGAAAGTTGTCACTTTTTTGTATAATGGATTTTAAATCGCATAATTTTTTGATTTTTTTTCTTTTTTCCATCAAAATAATTTTAAAATCCTTTTTTTATCGACCTCGAGTAAATTTATTAATTTTTTTAACTTTAAATTTTAAAATTTTGTTTTCAACTGAATTAAATCTTCAATAATAGAAAGATCGTCTAAAAATTATTCAATAGAAGATCAGATTGGTTCCGAAATCACGTAAAAAGATATTTTTTTCCCGTAATTTCATCAGACTTATATTCTATATTATTATAAATAGACGTTTTATAGGGAAAAAAAAGTTTTTTATGAGCATTTCTCCATTAGTATTAGATATATTGGTTGGGGGCTACTAGTAATATTTTTCTGATATGGATTTTATATTTTAAATCTAACTTTAACTTTATTACTACTATTAACTATTTTCAAAATTATTTACGATTTTTTTTATGCTAAACTTTTTCTTTTTTTTAATATTATTTTTGTTATAATATTATTTTTCATGTAAATATTTAATGATAAATATTACTAAATTTCTTATATTTTATTCCTTTTTAATAGTAGAATAATTCCGGTTAATAAATTTTCCGTGTCTTTAAGTTTTATTTTTTTATAGAAAAGTCACGGGTTTCTAGATCTCTCCAATTTACAAAGATTCTAATCGACACCTGTACTAAATTGCATAAATTTAATAATCACTTATGTTTTATAATTTTTTGTATGATTTTTAAGTTTTATATTTAAAATACAATTTTGTTTTGTTTTATTAAAATTACATTTCTCCATATGAATTCCCTCGTTAATCGTTGATTCTTTTAGATTTAACTTTTTAAAAACTTTTTTACATATTTTTAAAAATAATTCATTTTTTTATTATATTATTGCATTATTTATTGGTTTTTAGATTTTTTTTTAATCATAATTATCTAAAATAATAATTATTATTACTAGGAATATTTTCCATAAAAAAACATATCCCATCAATATCGATTTTGATAGTTTAATTCCATATTTAACCAAGATTTATCGTATAAAATATAATTATAAGAAATTAAATTCATTTTTCTAATTTTTTAGGTCTAAATATTTTGAATATTGAGTTCACTCTATTTAATATTTTTTCCATAATTCTATAATCATTAAATTATTCCCATTTTTTAGCCACTTTTTCGCTTTCATAATGAGGGGTGTTAGGGCTAAATATAGAAGCAAAATTATTTTTGAATAATATTTTAAATAACATAATTTTTTTTATCGTTATTCGTGTATAATTCCGAAAAAAATCACGTAAATTGATAATTTCGCGAATAAAAATAGCGATATACACGCTTTGCTGCGAAATGACGAAAAAAAATATTGTATAAAAATCGTGAATAATGAAAAAAATTATTCTTATTTTCTTTGGTTGGATAAGAAAAAAAGAACATAAAAATCGAGTATAATTATTAAGGTAATTGATAAAGAATAAAAAAAGACAGACTGGTAATTAAAAGCTCGAATCAAGAAAAGTATTGATAATTTATGTAAAAAAATTTTTATATAGCTTCTTTTCTAGTTTTTTTTAGAATTATTTTTAATCCAGTGTTCTTTTAATTTTAAAATGTAACCCATGACTGCATAAATTGCTCTATAAATATTTTTTTTGCACTTCATTTTCAATTATAAATAGAAATCTTTATAAAAATTAGGGAATATTATTAACCTGAAAAAAATAGAAATATAAACAGCATTCATTTTATCAATATATATGGACAATATATTAAATGAAAATATTACTAAGAATTTTAAAAAAAATCTTTCTTACTTATTAACGCATTTTTTATTTTAAAACTAAAAATATTAAAGATTTAATTCTAAATTTCTGGTATTTTTAAAATTTACTTAGTAAATAAACTTTTTTATCCTTTATATAACGAATAATTTTAAAATTTGAAAGCTAAATTTAGGGAGTAAAACTAATTTAAACATTAATCTGAAATTAAAATTCTAAAAATTATACTTAAAAGAAAAAAAATTTTAAACAAAAATCTACCTTTTAAATTTTTTAGAATCAGCAACCAATTAGGACTAAATTAACATACTTATTATTCAGAAATATGATATGAAAGTTGATATTTTTTTTTCTTAATCAAATAGTGAAGGTTGATAATTTTTTTAAAAAAATTAGATATGCAGATACTAGTATTTGAATGCATTATCTTGTTATAAATTTTTAATTTCATAAATAATTTCATAAATTAGTTAATCACGATCAAATCAATCGTTTTATAAGTTTTTCTTTGATAGTTTTTGTTTTTTTTTTCAATTTAAATATCAATATATGACAAATATGATATTTTTTCGTTTTTTTCGTTTTAATTTTTTGTTTTGAATTTAAAAATCTAATTTATAGAAAGTTCAAATTTTGATATAATCGAAAAAAAATATTAAAAGATGTAAAGGCTCTAAAAATAAGATTATTTTAGTTAATTTAGAGTCACTATCTCCGATTTGATCATTTATGAGTCCAAAAATTCCAATGAAAATTATAATTTCTGGTGTTAAAAGCTTATAATTGATTTCCGTCTTCTTTTTTCTGAATCGCAGACTACTTTTAGTTAGCTCAATCGTGATTTTTCTAAACCTTTTTTCATATTTTCTGGTCAACGTGATATTTTTATTTATAGCATAAAAACCCAATTTCTCATTGAATAAGATATGCAACTTTATTTAAATTTAAATTTCATATCTATTAAATTCAAAGTTTATTTTTTTTTAATTAATAGAGTGATATTATTTTTTTTCATAGTATCATCTATAAATCTAATAGTTTTTATTTTTAATTCATTAATAGAAAATCTTATTCACAAATAGAATTTTTTACTTCAAAAACACCTTTTGACCGGAATACATGTTTATTTGAATAAATAAAGGTGAATTAATAATTTTTTGAAAATATGATAAAGATTTTTCGTTAATAGATTTTTATTGGGTCATTGCTGATTAATTAGCGCAACTTTAAAAAGTTTATAAAAAATCCAAAAATGAGCGAATCGAATGATTTCTAATGATTTGAATTAGAGTTTTCTATTTTTCGTTTAAAAATATAGTCAAATTTTTACTTTTATATTCATTTTTATTTTTATTTTTACCAATGGAATGTTTGAAGATTTTTATTCAAGCAAGAATTATGCTATCTACTGAATTTTTTTTAATCCAGGTGCCGTATTATAAAAACTTATACTTCTCTCTAGTTTTTAATTATTAAATTTTGATAAGGAATAAACTTATTTGATAAAAATGATTAAAATAAAAAGAAATAGTTAATTGGAAAATTATCATTTATGAAAGTTTTTTCATTATTATTGGTAAAGTGATGATTAAATTTTATTATATATGATGACTTATACGGCAAAAAAAAGTATAGGATTTAAAATAATCTCCCGTTTACCCCATTTAGACTATATCAGCAATAATTAAACTTTTAATTGGATAATTATTTAAAATTTATAGTTAAATCACTTTAATTTAGTGAATAGGATTAAATATTACAAAAAAAAACTCGAAATATTGATTTAAAACCAAGTTTATTACTTGGTGATTAATTTAGATTCTTAATAAGATAGTTATTAATTATTAGGATTTGATTTTACGAAAATGATTATTAAAATATTCACAAAAAAAAACAATAAAGTATTATGTAAATTATTTTAAAACTCTGCTTATCTTAGTTTAATTGTATTATTGTTGTCTAATAAAATCTTAAAAATATTATAACTGAAGGGTTTTTTTAATTAATTAGGCATGGGAACATACAATTTCCTAAATTGTGGTTCAATACTTATTTAGGTGTATTAAGTTAAAAATAGTTCTATTGTTCTCTTAAATAATTGATTGTAATTAAATTTAAAATTTTATACTACAAATTTTTTTATCATCATTGAAAAATCAAAAGTATATTTAATTAAATTTTGATTTTTTTTTTTGAAGTTTTTATCTTGATAATTTATAAAAATATAGAAAATAGTTACTTAATTTTCGGAAGCTGCAAGCAGACCTATAAAGATTACAGAAAATCTTTGTTTTTTTTTTTTAGTTGAAAAGAACTAAAAGATGTTGATGATGAGGGAGGAGGGATTGTAGAAAAATTTTTCCGTAAAATAATCTTTATCAAATGCGATAGTTTTATTGGTGTTATAACTTAAATATTATTTTTTTACAATGGCCCTATTTGCGGTTTATACATTTTTTCAAATTTAAGAATTCAATATTACTAATAATTATTATTTTAATTACAATTAAAACTTCTTGATGTCTAAATAAAAGATATAAATTATTAGCTCTAATTCTTGCGTTATATGTTTATCAGATATTTTTATGAATTTTCTTTTGTATGGATTAGATAAATCTAAGATATAATAAAAAAATTCCTAAAATTTAAAGTATATATCGGGGGTTTTATTTTTAATAAATATTATTAAATAAACAAAAATATTAAAATTACGTGAATATGCGTTCGAATAGCTCCCGTTTTATTATCAAAACCCGCAAAACATATTTTTTTGTTTTATTCATGAAATAAACATTGGTTCGCCTTTTTTACGTGAAAATTTGAGAAAAAAATAAAAATGCATGGGTTATTTAAACTTATTTGATTTTTTCTATCGCAATTTCTATGCATTTTTTTTTAAAAAAAATTAATAATATTTGAATTCATCCATATGTTGTATGTTAATGATATTCCCTTGTGGATTTGATCCTTTTTTGGCGGATATGATCCATATATGAATATTTTGAACTGTGTTTTCGATCATATTTTTTATTAGATATTTCTTCTTGATTGAATTATTATTTTAGCTGATAGTTAGAGAAATTTATAAGTGAATCTTGATTTTAGAGAAATTTTAGTAAAAAAATGTCCAAGATTATATTTTGTGATTTATTTTTTCTAGGTGAGTAATTTGAAGGTATTGGTGATTCAAAAAGTTATTTTTTTTTTGACTTTTCTGAAAAAGCGAAAAACTAAAAAGTGCAGAAAAATAATAATTCATAAATATAACCAAGCAGATAAATTTAAATATTGTGGATTTGGAAGTTAAAAAAGAAATCGAAATCGAAATCGGAAAAAAACGTAAGTAAATAATATATCACTATATTATATTTATAAGTTTGAAATTTTATTGTTATTTGAAATGCGCATGGTTGGTGTTGGAGCTTCATTTAAAAAAATAAAGTCTTATCAAAAAAATAAATTCAAAAAACCCTGTTTACAAAGAAAGGGATAAAATAAATCTATAATACACATATAGGTGCATATTTGAAGATCAACTGTTTAAATTGACGATTCTGAAATTCTTACTTGGAGTTTAGGTACATTGGATATTAGTAACACATTCATACACGTCCAAAACAATACTTATCTAGATCAAATCAATTGATTGTATTATAATAGAAAATAATTTAAGGACTTCATAATTTATTTTTTATTAAAAAAAACCGAATAAGCAAAAAAACTAAATTACTATTTTGAATGAATATAGATCCATACATTGCTGCAAATCTTTTAATTAACAGTTAGAATGGATTATAAGAGCTGAATTTGTGTAAAAATAAAGTATTCTATATCTCAGATTTTTTAGCTTATTTTATTTTTTTTACGTTTATTTAATAAAATAAAAATATATATGTAATATCATAATAAATTATTGAAGTAAAAATGTGTTATAAAAAGTTTCCGAAACTCATGAGTCGATTTTTTTAAAATCATAGGATCCTGCATTCGAAAATATCACTTTTATTAAGAATAATAGTAATAAAATCTTAACATAAGTCATGAAACAATATTTGTAAGCTACTTCGTTGATTTCCAGTCACTTCGGCTACAGTTCTTTGGTTTAAATTTCCATTATTTCCACATATGTTATCACATTCAGAATTGCGAAAAATTGTTCATTCCTATAAGTTTTTTTTGTATTTGCATTTGTTATCTTTCGCCCGTCTTTACATTTGAGATTTATTTCTACTCTTTTTACTTAGTCGATTGCTTTTCTAAAAGAACCGCATAAATATATCTTTGATTTTTAATGGTGATTTATTCACCTATTTCAATTCTGTAAATAATCTTTTTATGCAATGTTATATCAATTATATCATACCCAATATATATATCTTAGTGGTCTCCCATTTTATTTATTACAGAGTCAATCTGAAATTTATCTCCTAGTCTACTTTGACCTTTATTTGATGTTTTCATCATAACCTTGTCACCAATATCGTATTTTTTCAATCTTCAGTTGTATTTATGAACCATATGTGAGATTCTTTTTGAGAGCAGTTGCCTTCCTATTAACTTTTTACCACTTTCCTCATTTGGAAATATAGCATTAAGAACAAAATAAAATTATTGGTTAAACTGCGGTATAAAGTTAAAAAAAGAGAACATCTATCGGCAAGGTGTTGAAACTTTATTTGGATAAGTACATTTTTTCCATTTATATTGGCTTAAAGATGATTAAAAATTTCCATAGCCAATTTTTTAATCGAGAAAAAAAATTACGGTATTCAAAAGAATTTCCCATATATGAAATAGATAGATCTTTATTTCGGGAATTTTTTTTTTTTGTGTATCACGGAATTTTATTGTAAGATAAAGTCATTAAAAACTATACTAAAAAAATTTGAAAAAAAGAAAAAGACGTATAGAAAAGACTATTATCCCAACTACAATAAGCTCCTCTGCCGGACTACCGGCTGCGTACCTACGGGAAAAGGGTTCAATCTACCAACTGAAAGACCCCCCTGGCATCGCTCCAATTAGGCTGGATGACTGAGGTTACGTGCAGTCATGGATTAAGCTCTTTGTCAATGAACAACAGTTCATTGAAGGTATTGAGCTCCTAGTCAGAGCCTACTTCTAACAGGATTAATAAAATTAGGCTCCTACCCAAACGTGGGTTTGATCGACATGGCTCTCCTACAAATAGCTGTTAGACGCTGAGATCCGTCTGACTGTCGAACGCTGGACTTGTGCACTAGACTATGTCTCAGCTGTGCTAAACGATCGGTTCCTCCTGTTTCTAGATGGTCCTCCTCTGGAATCGCTGTCCTCCGAATCGCTGTGCGCTATCTCCACTACTCCCAACCAAGAATAGTGCAA
>LSSL01000014.1:0-11785 GCA_001953115.1 Smittium mucronatum | reverse complement strand
CCCCCCCCCCCCGCATCCATAACATCATTTAAGAATGAGGTTAAACCTTGTAAAGATGCGGTTTTATTTAAAAGTCTATATTATAGTAAAATTTCACAATTCTTATGTTTCTGAGCGTAATGTATTATCAAGTTAATAATCGCTGGTCTAAAATACGCATAATATTACGTATTTGAGTCCAAAATATCATATTCAATTTGAAAAATTTAATAACTCCTTTAAAAAACCATTATGTAAAGCAAAAATTTAAAATAATTTTTTTAACGCATAATTTGACTACTAAATTTTTTTTAATAGAATAAATACGTTGGGTCCAAAAATAGAATAAATTATAATTATCACAATTCTTTTTTTTGCTACATTTTAACACACAGATATAATTATAAAAAATTATATAAAAATTGATTAAAATGGTTTTTTAATATCATATTTAGCCTAAAATTAATGAATTAAATTAATTCTTAGATTAGCATTTTTTTAAAAGGTTTAAAAGTACTTTAAATAAAACTATTCTGATTTATATGAATTAAGTTGCGTGGATTAAAAATTCTTTGAAAACTTTTTTTACCCTTCAAAGATTAATATTAATTTAATATCTGATAATAATAAGCTAATGTTTAATTGTGTGGAGGTAATGGTTAGTATATAAAGTATTTTATTAATTTTTTAGAAATAAAATGGCCATTTTATGATTCATTAATTTTGAATATTAAATACATAACACCACCCATGATTTTTTTTGGTAGATACCCAAATTTTTTTTATCGATATTAATAAATAACTAGATCATATAACCATAAAAAAAATTATAAAGCCGTTTTGTTCTTCAGAATACTCAATTACCCATAATTTTAATAAAAAAATTATTTATTTTTTATAAATTACCCCGTTCTAGATTTTCTTCGTCCATATTTATTTTAGTCAAAACAAAATAAAACGAAAAAATAAAAAAATGTGATTTAAATCTAAGAAAGTTAATTTATTTTAATCTTTATTTTGTTAATATTAATATCTTGATTTATTCTATATCAAAAAATATTGCCACTATTTTTAATTTTTTAATAATTCGGTTGCTTTGATGTTATTTCACATTCTTAACAAATAAAAACGGTAAATTATAATTCAACTGTGTAAAATTAAAATTTTAAATAATAATATTATAAATTTTGTTCAAATTACAATAAAGTGTTTATATTATATGTTTTTTTGAAACCTATATGGTATTGAGTCAAGCTATCAATTATTTTTAGGCTAATCAAATTATAATATAAATCAGAAAATCAACGAAATAACCACTAAAATATTTCTATTTATAAACTAAATTGTTTCAACATTTCCAAAAAATAAGATCGTTGATGTATTCGAATTAAAAGAGGATCTTTTTCTCTTAGACTTTATAACAGACGTTGAAAAATTGATTTTTTATCAATAAATGTCATTAAAAGTTTTTTTAATTCAATAATTTATGAAAAAATTATTATTGCTCTCTAAAGATATCTGAGACTCGGTTTAAACATCGATTTTAACCATAGGGTGTTGCGACAAGGAGCTTATATGATGATTAAACTTTTTTTTTTTAAAAAATAATTTCTGAAAACTATCCGGAGCGGATCAATTGAATCCTGAATATTCCTCAGTCCAATTATTTTTTACAAATATGGCTATCAATAGGATTTTTAATAGTTTAATTAGCGATTTTTTAAGTTTCATAATGATATTGCCCGATGATAAAGATTCAAATTCAAAACGAGTATATACTAATTATATTTATTTTTATGGTATTTAGATTATCGTAAAACAAAAAAAGTATTAAATTATAGTAGTAATTATTTTTAAAAGACTTTAGTTCAATTATTTCTGAAATTACAGCTATAGAGTTTAAAATTCAAGTTGTTTCTATTTCAAAATATAAATAAAGATTCCAAGGATTCAAAGATGATAGAACCCCCAACACTCTTCACCTTTATCTACATAAACTCTTAAAATAGATAATTTATCAAAATTAATTGGTGAAATTTTAATAGCTGCATGGGAAATATATAACAAAATAAATATTGTGTTATAAAAACGCATGTTAATAAATTTTATATCAAGCTGGTTGAATTTTAATAATATGGTATTTATTTAAATGGCCTTTTTTCAGCAAAGATTTTGTGCTTTTAGAGCATAGATAAACATACACCCAATCTTTTGTGTTAGGTTTGGATCACGTTTTCGATGTTTTAATAATTCAAACATAGATCATTTTGTTATGTTTGATTTTGGTTTGGAATATCTTTTATAAGCACTTGGAATCGGGTTTGGTTTCATTAGACTTAAAAAAATAGTTAAAAAAAGTTTAGAGTAATCATAATAAAACCGAATCTAGTTTTATTTATAGCTTTATAGAATTCACAAAAAAAATTGTATAAAATTTCTTATATTATGAATATAATGTTGCATATCCTTAAATCGATTATTATCTTGGTTTCATAAAAATAGACATAAATGGAGAAATAAATTTAGTAAGTATTATTAAAAAAAGTCAATGGCTGTCTATCCATTTTTTAGTTCAATATCAGAACGTATAAAAAACCGAATTTTTACCGGGTTAGTCAACTTGATTATTGAGATAAATAAAATGGGGAATAATAGCTATTTTTTTTTGAGTTTAATAGAAATATACTGGATTAGGAGTAATAGAAATATTTGAATTATAATATTGTTTGAGAAACAGTTTGGTTATTTTCCAACTAATATTTTTATGAAATTTAAACAGCACACCTAAAAAAAACTCAAAATCAATATGGCTTATTAATAAAATAATAATATATAAAGACATTTAAACTATAAATGTGTTATTAAGATATTTGATAAATCCATTTTAAATTCTTATAAAAAAAAAATCCAACTCTATATTATTGTGTTGAACTAATTAATAAACATTTTTTAAATCAAAATATAACAAATATTTTGAATATGGATATTAAAATGGAAATGGGTAACAAAAAGTCAATTTTTAACGTTTAAAGAGGTAACAGGCTTCAAGGGTATTTATTTTTTGATCAACAGGCAGAATGATTGAATTCTGAATCGATTCCTTAATTCACTGAAAACATGTAAAAAACCAGTGAATTTTTTTTCTTTTAGCGGTAAAATAGAAATTTTTCGTAATATCTCAATTATTACTATCGATGGATGAATAAATAAATAAATAAAATTCCTAGTTTGAATTTAAAATTAAAGATTAATATTAACAGAAAACTAAGTTCAGCTAAATATAACTTGAACCTTATAGATATAAAAAACAAAAGAACTACTATCGATTTTTTTGTTTATTTCTTGTATGTCAGAACTTAGCCACCATTAAGGAGATGTATAGGACATTTTCTCGTAAAGTCTAAATATAAACCATCAAAAATGAAAAAAAGAGTTTCCGAAAAGAAATAAAGAAATTCTATAATATTCACTAAAACCAATTCGAGATGTAATAGACGAAAATATAATCAACCAGAATAGATTTCCATGGAAAATAAAAAGTGTTAACAGATCGATGAAAACGTGGAAAAATATGAGGTCTGCTAGTAAATGATTACCGGAAAAAAAATACTGAAAGTTTCTGAGAAGACTAGATTTTCGAAATTCTCATGTTAGGATCTTTAAGAGGAGGTTTGTCATCTTTATTTTGACGAAGTCTTTTGTGCTTAGCCTAAATAAGAGAAAATATTAAATCAGGGAAGTCAAAACCAATAAATTGAGATTCAATTTAAAACAGGATGGGGGATAAAAATCCAATAAAATAAAAATCGAAAATAATTTATTTTTGAGTTTCTATTTTTTTAACGCAGTATTTAAAATTTTCATAATATTGTGGTTTTGGACTAACCTTGAGCATAGCTTTTAGTTTGGCAGTTTTGTTTCTCTTTACAGCATAGGTTCTAGTTTGGATCAAAAAACTTGAGTTAAAAGAAGAGACAGAGGAACTCAAGTTTAGAGTAAGCGGCTTTAAAGCTTTGAACAGGTTGCTTCCTAAGGCCGACATTTTGAACAGGAAATAATGAGTTTTAGTAGCAAAAAAAAGAGCTTATAGCTTTAACTGGATTTAGACTATCTTTAATTTTCAAATTTTTTTAAACCTTTTATTTGAGTTTTGATTTTATTCGGAAATTGTTGATCTGCTTTACTTACCAAAGCAAAATAATGTTTTCTATTGGGTGGTTAACGGTAGAACCAATAAAAGATAATATTTATCTTTCTCAGTTGTTTAGATTGTGGATTTCAAAGTCAATTGGGCTAAATAATAGAAAGTCAAGGAAAAATCGAATTAATGAAATCTATTTAATTATTTTATTTTAGTCTAATTTTGATATGATTTTCACTAATTAGATAGATAATTATAGATATAAAAAATTAAGGAATTAAATTTTTTTATTACAATATAATTGGTCTATTATGAAGTTTAAGCCCCAAGGCGAATCAAATGAATTGAAAACATGGTGAGCCAGTAGATTTATTTATTTATGGGGTGTGGTTGCGGTTTAGGCAAATTAGCAAGCGGATCAAAGTAAAACATTCAACCAAAAATAAAGAAACTTTGATAATAGATTTCAATTAACGGATAAATAAATTTTTTGTGAGACTATGGGTTCTTTAGTTTAGAAGAGTCAAAATGAATTCAATAATACGCCTTGGAGCAAAAGTGTCAGTGAACAATCTTTACTTTAGCAATACGATCTTCAATGTATCTAAACCTTCATTTAGTCTTTTATTCAGTCCTACCAAATATTACTCTTCCGATTCCAGAAAGCACAATAATGCCAAAGAATTGTCTAAAGATTCGACCAAAGATATCAAATCCTCAAATAGTTCTGTTTCTGAAGAAATTGAGCAACCAAACCTTACTCTAAGCACGTCTAGAAAACCTATAAGATTTACAAGTGCTACAGGTTTTCTTCAAAAACTGTTCAAACCTTTAGTTCCTCAGTACCAGTCAATTGAAATCGGGCGAAATATATACTCAAGATGTTCTTTCAGTGAAGAGCAATATGATAGATTCTGGCTCGAACAAGCCAATATGAGTCCAACGTTTCAGTCATGGTTCTCGATAACTTTATTATATGTGTGGCTTTGTTTGACAAGAACAAGAACAATGGAGAACTCCAAATATCTTAAACAGCAATTAGTGGATTGTTTTTTCAAAGAGGCAGAGGAAAGAATAAGAAAAACCGGAATACGATCAGGGAAAATAGTTAATGATTCTTTAAAAGATTTAACAGCAAATTATTTTGGATATATAATGTCTTTTGATGAAGGTCTTATTACTAATGATGCTGTTTTAGCTGGGGCTGTATGGAGAAATATACTTTCAAATTGCGAAAACACTGAAACCTTATATCTTTTGGTACTGTATATTCGCCGCCAGCTGAAGATGTTGGATGATTTGGACAATAATGATTTTATTTTGGGAAAGTTCAAATTTGAGGACATTTATCTTTTATCCAAATCACAAACTCGCTAGAAATGTATAAATTTAAATGAGCATTAATTTTTTTTATTAATTTTATATCTTATCTAAAGGGGATTTAATAGGCATGGTGAAATTAAAAACATCATTTTTAGTTTTACCAGAATTTCTCAAATTTTTCTTCCTTATTAATTCTAGACATTGGATATTTACGCTATTCATGCATGTTCTACAGATTTCTAAACTTTTTATGACAATACAATACAATATAAATTGTTTTATTTTATAACAGTGAGCTGGTTTTTTTATTCAAGAATAAGTTATTTAAATACACCAATTAAACCAACTATCAATTTTTTTACATTATTCTAAAGTGTGAATGGTTATAAAGATAATGAAATAAAAACACCACTCCTTGTAGAAGTATCATTTATATATTATGAAGAGTTTTTAATTAGCATTGGTGATATAAAAAAAATAATTTAGTCCTAATATCGATGTTTGTTATTACTTCAGTATATTTTAATTCCAATTATACACATTTAATTGGCCGGAAATTTATGTTCATCACTATATTGTAAAAGTGCAAGTATAAAAATACATTTTCCTATCATTATGTTTATAAAAAATACATCTTTGGTTTTAGACGAATAATACCCACTTTTATCAAAAGTATCACAGCGAAAATAAATTAGATACTTTTCCAAAAATTATCTTCTTTTAAAATGAATTATGCAATTGAAAGCATTATCTATACCATATATCATTTAATCAAGATATACTCACCGCGTAAATTTTATTTATCAGATTGATATTGATTTACCCTGCGGATAAATTTTTTATAGGGTGATCTTTCATTAATTTGGGTAGGAAATAGTGTTTGACAGTATCATTATCGAGATTTTATGGTTTATCAAATCATATATCCGGTCTTTTTAAAACCAAAACTGATATTTAGTCACTGCGAGAACAAATTAAGCGTTAAAAAACAAAGTTAGCCTATTAATGGGAACCCCTTAAACCTCAGAGAGCTAACATAAAACATTCTAATATGAAAGTCCAATTATACTCTAATAGAATCTCCAGGATTTATAGATGCTATGAATTATAAATCGCTTTTAGAAAATAGATATGTTGCATTGTAAGAGTAATACTTATTTTTTTGCCATAAAATTTATGCGAGTGATAAGATTATCCTTGCATAAATCTCGAAGAAATCATCAACTCTATTGTGGTAATCTTTGGCTGATCAAATATATAAATAAATGTGTATTTTGATTACCGTAAAAAAAATATATTAATTTTGTGCTGGAATAATAATTTTGCATTATGTTCAATAATAGACCCATCTTCTCAATATCTTCCCTTTCCAGAACAAATTTATAACTCATTCCTAGATGTATACTTGGGAAATTCCCTTTGAGAGCAGACATTTTCCTATTAAAATTTATTTACTTTCTCTACTATAAAATATCGATCTGAGATAGAGTACAAAATTATTGGGTAGTTCAAAATTGAACATATTGGAGAAATTTTCTACTAGCAAATTAATGAAAATCTGTTAGTAATAGAATGTTTCTATATTTTTATTGGCTTGAAAAGATTAAATTTGATTATAACCAATGGACTACATAGAAAAAAAGCCTGGTCTCGATAAGAATCTCTTATTTATTCGTTTGGGAAAAAGACACAATTGGGTTTTAACTATAATCGGCTCCCATTTGCCCATTTTATAATTGATATGACATTAGGCTGAGCCGATTAGCATTATAAGATCGAATAGCAGTTGAAAAAGTGATTTTCTACAATTCTTTAACTATAGTCATTTCCCCCCCACACATAATATGCAAAAAAATTGGTTTTAGGATCAATATTTAGTATAGCTGGAATTACCATTTCCACAAATGGTGGAAGAGAATTTGTTTTAAAAAATTAGAAATTGAGCTGCAAAAGGTTTGGAAAATCGAAATCAAACTAATTTTTTAAAAAAAGCAATCAAGATTAGTGAGTGCAATTGGGTGTTTTTCTATTTTTGCAGTTCCAAAATAAAAATGATATGGTAATATATTCATTTTAGTTACAATAGATCGAAAATCTAGACTCTCTTGAATATTGAGATCAATTTGAAAATTTTAAACTATAGTTCTAATCCAAAAGAACATTTACCCTCAAATAAAGATTTTTAATTTATTATTCAAGATAGTTAAAACTATCTGACTCAAAAGTATAAAATGTAGATGCTTTTTCAACTAACTTAAATTAACCATAGTCCTCCTTCGGTCATACTGTAGATAGAAATCAATCCATTACTTTTTACATAGAACTTTTATTTTGTATATAGAAAAATATATATCTTATTTTGTATCATAGTATCATCTTGTCTTGTATATAGAAGGTTCACTAAAACATTTATTAGATTGCAACACCTCTATCTATTTAGCTAAAATGAAGGCAGTTTTGACGGTTTCCTTTTTGGCTGTTTTGAGTCTTACCAAAGCATCCCTTAATCATGATCCCGAAATTAATGATGTATATGATTTGCCCCTAAACGCCGATGCTATGGATGCTGATTCCCTTAAAAATGATTATGATATGAATTTTCACAATCCAAATGATTTGGAAAGCTTTGACCAGTTTATCCATGACCAATCCCCTCACCTTTATCAGGCTATGCCACCACCTATTCCACCCCCAGGCTCTGCTTATGCACCTCCGCCGGCTGCGTACCCACCTCCTCCTGCGTACCCACCTCCTCCTCCTGCATACCCACCACCACCACCTAGCAGCTCCACTAGCACACCTTTACCAGCTTCATCCACGTCCACAACCCCTCCCAATACTTCCACCTCAACCCCACCCATCTACAATCCCACCTTATCCAAAACATTGCTTTCGACAGCTTCTCCATCACTAACAAAAACCATGAACCCTACTGTTAACACCAATAGCCCACAAAACCCAAAGGACGGAAAGGGAAATGAAATAATATCTGGAGGGAAGAAAGTAAATCTTAGGGTCAATAAAATGAGATTGAGGATAGCTATTGCTGATAAAAAGGCTGTTAATATTGCTCGCAAAATTAATGCAGTCAAAAGTAAGAATCCCAAACTCGCTGAAAAATTAAAGAAAAAACTTATTAATCTCAAGAAATCGATCAAGAAGAATCTTGTAGCTGTGAAGAAATTGGTAGGTCCATTCAAATATAAAAAGATTGCCTCAAAAGTAAAGATTAACGATCCAAGAGTTGATCTTAGGGCCAGACCAGTCTCTAAAAGACAATTGACAAAGCAGATAGTTGCCAAAAAGATCGCTTTCAAACTGGCTATTGAAAAATCAAAGGCCATGCATTTGGTTAAAGCCATCAGACATGCTTCCAAGTCTAATCCTGAAAAGGCCGCTAAATTGTCCAGAAAATTGGCTTTAGTTAAAAAGAATATCATTAAAACTCTAAAGAAGGCTAAAAAGACCGTTAGTCCTGTAACTTACAAAAAAATCCTTAGATCTGCTAAAGTCAAGCGTATTTTGGGTAAATCAGGCATGGGATCCTCTCATCTTGGAAAGTCTCCTAAATCTGTCAAGGTCTCCAAATTGATCAAAGAAATCAAGATAAATGCCAAGGTTGGTAGAAAACTCGTTAAAAAACTCAGTGTAGCCCGTGCTTCAGGTGATGCTATAAAATCCAAAAAATTGGCCATTAAATTGAAAAAGATCTTTAAATCCCGCTCAAAATCCCTAAAGAAATTGAGTAAACTTGTCAAACCAAGAACTATCAAGGCTATAGCCAAGAAGACTTCAATTGTAAGAGTCAAGAAATCACTCAGATCTCATAAAAAACACGGACATAAAGGATCCAAATCTTTCGGTAAGAAACGCAAGGCTGTCAAATTGGCAAAGAAGGCCATGCGCAGTGGCACCATAGGAAGATCTTTAGTCCGCAAGATCAAATTAGCCAAATCTAATGGTGATATCAGAAAGGTCAAACACTTATCTAAAAAATTAGCTAAGGTTAACAGAATCCGTGCCAAATCTTTGAGAAAATTGAAAAAACTTGTTAAACCAAGAGTTTTTAGAGCCATAGCAAGAAAGTCTTCAATCAATAGAGGCAAGAGATCACACAAATCTCATAGAAAACACGGCCATAAAGGATCCAAATCTTTCGGTAAGAAACGCAGGGCTGCCAAATTGGCAAAGAAGGTCATGCGCAGTGCTGCTATAGGAAGATCTTTAGTCCGCAAGATCAAATTAGCCAAATCTAATGGTGATATAAGAAAGGTCAGACGTTTATCCAAAAAGTTAGCTAAGGTTAACAGAATCCGTGCCAAATCTTTGAGAAAATTGAAAAAACTTGTTAAACCAAGAGTCTTTAGAGCCATAGCAAAGAGATCTTCAATTCTACCAGCAAAGAGATCACACAGATCTTTTAGAAGATATGGGGGACATAAAGGTGGAAAATTCTATGCTAAGAAGCACAAGGCTATTAAATTGGCAAAGAAGGCCATACGCAGCGCTGCCATAGCAAGATCTTTAGTCCACAAAATTGAAAAGGCCAAAGCCAATGGAGAAACCAGAAAAGCCAGACGTTTATCCAAAAAATTGGCTAAGGTTAACAGAATCCGTTCCAAATCTTTGAGAAAATTGAGAAAACTTGTAAAACCAAGGGCAATGAGGATCATCTCTGCCAAGATCAAATCTATAAGCTCTAGAAAACCATATCATCACAGATATGAGCATAGAAGACATGGTCATCGCCATCATCACATGAGAAGTGGTTTGAGACACCATAGAGGTCATCATCACTACAACAATCACGCTGCCAGATCTTTCCATGCCCACACAAGAGGTCGCTATTTGAATAATAGAAGACCATCATACAGACACCATTATAAGTTTAGAAATCTCCATAAAAATCAAAGACATGAGGGACCAATGGGCTTCAGAAGATCTTTGGGTGAAAGATCACACCGGGCTCAAAGAAGAGTAATTAGAAAGTTCAAACAGTGCACAAAGGTATGCTGTAGAAGATGCGCAGGAAGATGCCTAAAGAAGGCCGTTCATAGCTTAGTTCACCATGGAAAATCTGCTCACAGAAACAGACACAGACACAGATATTCTCATGGACACAGACATAGACATTCTCATGGACGTAGACACAGACACAGACACTCCCATAGAGGTGGAAATAAGAGACCTGGAACCATTAGATTGAAATTCGACTTGGAGACTTACTCCAACAAAAAGAGTATATCAAATTTGTAGGTATCTGCTACAATAGAGAACTTTGATAGACTCCTTCACTTTATTTATTTAGATACAACTTACATCTGAGATTCAATAAAAAAAACTTTTATTTAACCAAAAATCATTAGTCAAACCTTTTTATTTTATTTTATGAGCGTTATTTTCTAAAAGGATAAAAATCTTAACTACTTAGTTTTTAATGAGATTTTACTTTTTATTAAAATTATCAAAATGCTAAAAAAATCTATAGAAGAATTAAAAACAATAAAATTAGACTCTTTTGTTTTGCTTAACATTTTTTGAAAAAGCGAAGTAGAAAATTCGGACTAATTATAATCTATTGTCTTAATTTGTAAACTATATTGTTGTATAATGTTTTATAAATGTTTTCTGGTATAATTTTGAAATTTGAATTTCAAAAACCATAAAATTAAACCTTTAAGCTTTAAACCCCAAAAATGAACACTAGGTACATATACGCAGAGCCGAGCTTACTATTTAATAAAAGGTAGGGCACCAACAGCTTCCATTTGGAAAAAATCTCGACCCAACAAGTTGATTTCAAGCTATTAAAAGAAAACTATTATATTTGGTTGGGGTATCTCACTAATACCTACCTTAGTGAAGTGCAAGATGGATAAAAAAAATTTTGTGTTCAAAATTCAAAAGGTGAAACAAAAATCACCATAGTCGACAGGAAAAATAAAAATAACCGGTCTAAAATCCACCAGTGGACGGTTGATGGAAAAATCGGTGGAAAAGGAAACTGGATGAATCTTCAGCTGCTGTACCCTGACCCGAAACTTGACCTCCAAGACATCGGGAAGATGCGAATGGGGACCTTCCGGGCCGTCCAGCGACTATCAAATATGAAATTTTTAGATGAAAAATTCAAAAAATATTGTCCCTTCTGCAAAATAGATGTGCCTAAAACTGTCGACCACATCTTATTAAATTGCTCTCGATTGAACAAACAGCGAAGTGAGACGATCGGCCGGCTCATAACTGCACCGATTCGCTCAGAAATAAAAAACCAACTTTCGGATTTCAATTAATCCCTGTTGGGGGTATTTGGAAAACTCCTTGGGGGGGGGGGGGTCTAAA
>LSSL01000013.1:0-10554 GCA_001953115.1 Smittium mucronatum | reverse complement strand
TAATTTTTTGCTGACCCATTCCCCCTTTTTAACCCACCCCCCCCCCCCCACTACTGTTTATCTGTTCTTTTTTTTTTTTGTATAGTTTTATGTAATTTTTGGATTAAAGAAAAACCCCCATACTCGCGTTACGTTCTGGCGAATCCTCAGACCCACGCATACATGTTGTCAAAAAAAAATCAAGATTGCAGAGTGCATATTCTGGCGTTATCCTTTATTCAACCAGCAGGATATTTGTTGAAAATGCCATACTCAACCCGACCACGCTGGTTTACAGCTCAAAAGGGTTGGCGATTTGCCTTATCCCTCTATATTATAATCTTGAAAAGATTATAAAATGATATATAATATTCCAAGTTTATTTAATGGTTTTATTAAAAAAAAATTTGTAAAATCTAAATTTAATATATAATGAAAAATACTATAAACAAAAGAACAAAGAAAATTATATAGATTAAATACAGGATATGAAATTTTTTTCTTTTTCATTCCAACCTGATAAAATGTTTGCCGAATTCCTTCTGGTAAGCCCATTATTGTAAAACAAATAGATAAATCAATTCTCTATTGGGGGAATGATGATCAGTAACACTTAAATACAAACACCTGTAGATAAACTTGATTGGAAAAAATCAAAAAAAGATAGCTCGAAACAGTGAGGGGAAAAACATAAATCTCACAATCGAGCAAGTCAAAAACAGAACTGTGAGAATAGTGCATTTTTAGAAAAAGTATGGAATTATTAGGGGAATCTTATATTAAGACATGGTTCGCAGCATGGCACACCATCGGAGATTTCGCCGAAGCACATGTCGGTTGTTATAACATTTTTGCAATCTAAGCAACGGAAACAATCTGGGTGAAATGATTGACCATTATTCTCGATAAAGATACCGTCAATAAGGCGGTTACATACTGGGCAGTACCGATCCTGATGTTCGATAGAATGGGCTTGAGAGTTTGAACTTGGGTCTGGAGATGACGAGGAAAGCTGTGGATGAGAATCAGAAATATCGGTGGCCATGACTAGGGGTGCACAATGGCGATGGTATGTTTGTCCGTTTAAAGAAACGTATGAACCCTGTTCGAATCTTTCATTGCAACCTAGACATGTGAAGCAATCAGGGTGGTAGAATTTGCCGTCGGATATGTACAAAACAGAATCTTCTACAGGTGAGTTGCATCTATAACATAACTTCTCATCATTTTTAACTTCATCGTCATGAATGTCAACGGATTCTACATCAGAGTATACGATCTCATCAGTGACTGAAGATAGTGAACCCGATTCTCTTCTTGAAAATGAGTTCTGTTTATTAACAAAATCTCTGATACGCTTTTTAATCGAAGAATTTCGATCAACTTTTATATCCCTGCTTTTTTGGAGGGATGCTTCAGGTCGTGGAGAAGGCACAAGAAAATCGAATGGCTTTTTATGAGGCCTCTCTGGCACAGTTTGCACCTCCACGGTGGCAGGAAGTTCTGGTGCGCAGATGGGATGAAAAACGCTGCCATCATGAGAAATGTAAATACCATCATCAATTAATTTGTTACATTTTCCGCAAGAGAAGCAAGAAGAATGGATTTTGGCACCATCATCAGTTGTAAAGTATCCATTAAAAATCTTCTTATTACATTTGGCACAATTGTCATCCTCTGTATCACTATCCTGCAAAATGTCTTCAATAATAGAATCATCGTTTCCTATATTCATGGAAGGCATCGACCCGTCGTTAAAGGACAATACACTGAAATTATTGATTTTATTGACGATATTCGCAACACTGCCTTTTAGCTGAGGATGGTTTCCAGCTTTTCCTACTGTTTTTTCAATGCTTTTTCTAGTCCCGCTTCTAGGATTAGGTCGCGAAATAAGCGCACCTTTATGACTTAATGGACTGGATAAGCGTCTATTTTCAGAACTCATTTTTTGTGTAGAATTTTCTTTTACTTTAAAACCAAAAAGGCTGTCTAAATCTGTGAGTGTGGGTTTGTTTAAAGCATCTTCTATTCCGCGTAGCCCACGAATAGTTCCAATGAGACTGCCTCTTGGGTTATTGAAAGCCAAAGAGGCGCTGAACGTCTGTAATGGGTTGAGATTTGATTTTTTATTTTCCAAATTAGAGGAAAAACTGGAAGTTGAAGTCTTCTTGATGGTATTCGCTCTTAAATCAGGAAGGTCAACGAGAGATTGGGGAATATTAGAATTGTATGCTTGCTTTAGAGCACGGTTAGAGTTGAAGCTTATAGGCAAATTATGAACATCTTTAACCGTTTTGGACTGACTGTCATGTTCAAATAGACTACCGCGTGTTGCTTTTAGCGATTTAGAAGGTTCTGTCGAACTAAGAGGTTCTTGTGATTTTTTGGGCTCCAGTTTTTGATGTACATGATTCTGGTTCGAAAGGGGGGATAAACTAGCTGATTCTTTGGTATTTTCAATATTGATTGTGGGTTTATCAGAAATCGCAATAGGATCGGTGCTCCCATTCTCTGTTAACGATGTAGCGCTAAGATTTTGATCATGGTTTGCCAATTCGTTGATTGCGGACTTAAGCTTGGCTGTAAATTCGGGATCTTTCCCAAAGGATTCAACGTCAGTGCTAATATCGCGACTTGAAGTACAAGTTTGAGTGTTGGAATCGTTTTGAGGGGATTTTGGAGGCAACGAGTCAGTGGAACTGTCAGGGCTAACTTTGTCAACAATAACAGAAGATAAAAATGAGTGATTGTTTATTGGGCTTTCGGTGCGGTATACAAGGGCTTCACTCTCTGATGGTGGAACCACTGGATTTGGAAAGCTTGAGTAAACGTATTCATCGTTCAACAAATCATCGGAGGTATAATTAGGACGTTCATCATTTTTTTCACCTTGAGCGACGCCTGGATTTACAACTTTAGATTCACAAATTTCTGATTTTATTGATAATTTTGACTTTTCAGAGGTATGACCATCAAAAGAATTAGATGAGGATGAGGGATTAATATTCAAACTGTTGAAATTATTGGATATATCAGATTTTGGTGAAGAGTTTTCATCTTGAGGAGATGAATAAAAGTCTGGGTTTGCTATTGAGCTAGTGATATTGGATTCAACAGGTTCTTCTGAGCTCTGAATATTATTTTCAAGAGGGCTGCGGGCGTATTGTGGCTGTTTATCGATTACATCAGATAATGGTGTTTGCGGCTTAGGATCTGAGGGATACTCGAAATTGTTCACTGATTTAGAATTTAGAAGTGTATTCTTTTGTATAAGAGTACTTCCTATGGACTGATTTCTCTCTGGAACTATGATCGACAATGGAGTCGCAGAAATACGTTGTGAGTCAGGTCGGTGTGATAAAGGTAATTGATGATCCGATTCATAGTTGGATTTTGGAATAATCTTAGGGGGGTGGTCGCCATGGGATCCTAATAGCTTCATGTCGCTGTATAGTTTATCCATGATATCCATTCTCATTTGATAATCAAGATCCTTAGTGATGCTCGATATAGAGGAATTAGTAATAGGTTCATCAGCCTGTTTTGGTGATGGTACGGGATCGGGCTTTTTATAAACATTAAATTTAGGTATGGCAATTTTAGTGGTATCAGACGTATCCGAGACAAGCTTCAAAAGATCTTTTCGCGGAGTTTTTGAGAGGAAGGTGTTGGGATTGTAAGAGGATTTTGGAGGTGATCTAGGACTCGTTGGGACAACCGAAGGCTTAGACTCAACACGAGGAGACGTAGGTTCCAAATTAAAATTGAAAGCTATAGTGCCAGATTTGCGATGCGATAAACGACCCGAAGATCGATTTGAGGGAGATGTAGTAGATGTGATTGAATGGTTAGATGTAGAAGAGATTGGGTGATTCGAAGATGGGGCGGATGGAAAACTGGGAGAAGAAAAAATAGGGAGATTTGGTGTAGAAGCTGTGGGATTCTTATGAATAGAAATGGTAGAGATTTTTGGAGAAGAAACTGTGGAAGGTTTAGAAGATGAGGATGTTGAGGTAGTCGATAGACTGGGAGCTGAAACAGGTGGAATTTCATGAGCAAAAGCAGTTGTAGGCTTAATTGGAGGAGAAATAGGAAGGCTAGGAGTGGATGCAGCCGGAAGATTGTGAGTAGTACGATTCAAGTTATAAACAGAGGTTGAATTAGAATTAAAGGAAGGAGGTAGTGAGTCCGTGGAAGGATTAGGTCCAAGCATGTATGATTTTGAGAATCCACAATCATTGCATTTGATTGCACCAGCTGCAGTAAGGGTAGGGTTTTCATTGATTAAGGAATTGCAATTTGAACAAAGTAGACATAATTTATGATAAACTTTGCCATTGAGTTCAGCCCAAGGCCGTCCAAAAGTCAAAACTGTTTTGTTGCAAATAAAACATGTACCTTTTTTATATTCCTTGGTGTAACAGTCAAAACAGAATGTTTTATCTGGCTGATTGGAAATAAGCTTCTGCTGTTCAGGCAAAAGGGATTTGGAACAATTGGAACAATTTTTTTTGGAACCCGAAAAGTTTATTTTAGGACTAGAAATGGGAGAAGAATACTGTTGGCTATTGAATTTGCTTGATAGGATAGGTGAAGAATAAGGGGAAGGAGAAGCTGTTGGCTTTCTGACTGGAGGTGGATCGATAGCATTTGGTGTACTGAGCTTTGGGATTGAAAGCTGGGAAAGATCACTATACCTTTGGGGGGGTTTGAGATTTGAAGAATTGTAATTTGAATCGATCCTGGGAGAATTAATAGCGGCTTCCTTAAGAGATGTGGGACGTTGAGGTACATTTGGTGGGGTTGAGGTGTAAGAAATTCGGTTCTTGGTGTATAATCTAGGGCTACTTCTATCATCATGAGCGAGCGAAATAAGAGAGGGGGTTTTTATATAGTTATTATTTTGCAGAGTATGTTCGGGCATCGGAGAGGGGAGAGATTCTGGAATATAGGAGGAAAATCGATGAGAGGGCTCGAAAGCGATAGAATCGACTGCTGGGGAACGGCTATGAGCTGGGTGTGAATTAGGAATATATGCAGAATATCTGGATGAGGGTTTAGTAGAAGGGTACTGCTGGGATTCCAAGGCTTGTTCATCAAATAGGGTATTTTTGGTTAGTCTCGGAGTGCGAGAGTTCAGGATATCAGAGGTTTTCATCTTGTCCATCAACTCAGAAAAGCTCTGCGAACGAGCTTCTCTACTGGTGGTAGGTCGATTTTTTCGAGTGGGTGGTGGTGTAGAAGTGTTATCAGAATTTGTGGGGTAACCTTTGTTGTATTTTGGTATACTTTGTTGGGAATCAGTAAACAAGCTGTAATTAGAAAGGTTTGGAGACTTTGTTAGTAAAGGGGAAGGAGATAGAACCCCCATCAATTCCTTAGTGATATTTTTATGAGCCAGTAACTTATCGAAGCTGGTAGTATCACCAAATACTGGAGTGGAAACGACTGGGGAGTATGTTGGCATTGAGGGAAAAACTAGAGAGTTGGTTGGTGAGTGATTTATTCTCTGCCCAGAATCTCTAGAGCCATCAATAGAAGAGTTCCTTGGTGATTTTGAATAATAGTTAGTATCGTTAGAGTTGAAATAAGATTTTGCAGGGACGTTTGTTTGAATAGGGGAATCAATGACCATGCTTCTAGTTTTTGACAGTCTATTGTTCCTGAACTGTGACATATTTTGACTATTATTGAATTAAAAGCCATTTTAAAATTAGATACAGACAGAAAGTATAATTTATAATAAATGAAATAATAAAAACTAAATGATAAATAAATACAGAGAAAGCTAAAAACTTACGAATTTTCTAAAGTACTATTGCTGAGTATTCTTTTTTCCAAATATCTATGAGATAAATTATAAAGAGATAAAAAAAATACAGATATATAAGCTAATAAATTGAATACCCTGACAACCAAGGATCCTTTTTATCAGGTACTATTTTGGCAGCACTGATACTGGGGACTATAAATATAAATTAGAAAATAAAAAAGAAAAAAATTTTAAGATATAGGATAAATATATATACAGTTGCAGGAAAATGACGGAAACTTACCAACAGGTCGACCTCCACATCTTTTGCAGCGATCGCCGTGCACTATATTGCCACAACTTCCACAAAACATTGGAATTGAGTATATTAAACTAGAAATTAGTTTATGTATGTGTATTGAGGGTTATATTTACTGAAAATGGATTTAGATGAAAGAATATAGGACATAGGATATCAAATATATTTTAGAGCAGCTTTCTTGAAAACGATAAAGTTAGAAACACTGGAAGCTAAGTATTTCAAAGGCGTGTATGAAGATATGAAAGTATGTATATCGAAGGAATGTCAAAAAGGGAGTATAGAATGGAAAACGCAGCAAGGAGAACTAGAAATAGCAATAATAATAATTTTTAAAACTGGTATTTTGAAACCAGCCAATTTAGGAAAAGATTTAAGGAAAGAGAATTAGATGTAATGATGCTAGCGAAACAGCGAAACTAGAGACACTAGCGAAAAAATGGAAAAGATACAAGTGTAGCAGATGATGTCGGAGAGACTGTATAATATAGATGAAAAGACAATGTCACGTACTTCTACTAAATAAGCATGCATTTAACCGTAAACAGATCGCCCCAAAATGAACCTTTTTACTGCAGACAAAATGTGTCGAAACTTGTAAAAAATATACAGCACCATCACCAAATCACGTTTCTTGGTTCTCAATTCGATAATGGCAGGCACTGAACGCGAAACTTTTTCAAGCACAAGACAAAAACATAGCAAATAATCATTGTCGAATTCTGGTGGGAAAAAAAAAAAACTTGACATCTTTTACTACGCGAAATTTACTGGAATTTCTAGATAAATGCGCTGTTATTTTTGGAGATACGACTAGGCTTCTATTTATTAATCATCACTTTTCTCCCATTTGTTGTACATATTTGGAATATCTGCATATTCGAATACTACTTGCCAATGACTAAATTCATAGTCCTTATTACAAACTGTGAATCAGGACAAATTGGGCAGGAAGTCATCGATTGGAGCACAATGGAATCAATGGAATAAGCGGATGCTGGGATTCCTTTAACAATTGGACAATGCTATGCCAAAGAACTAAGAAGAATAATATAAACGCAGCGATTAATTCAAAAAAAAGATGCATGCATTTTGGTTGATTTATTCCCATCAAGCCCTATATTTGCCCAGAACCCCATACTCTGCATCCATTCATCCTTATTTGGAATATTTCCAGCCAACCCAATTAAGGTGAGGATCTGGTATTGTTTACAAAGACCTGGGCTATTTTTGGACTGGGGGAAGCACAAAAAAGGAAGAAAAAAACCTCTACCTGCCATAAATACTCATGCCTGGCTAAAAAGCAAATTACGGATTTGTATTGGCTAAATGGATTTTTTTTATGCAAGAGATTTATTTCAAAGTGGCTAAAAGAGCTGAATAGTTCCTTTTTTCTTTTTGTCTTTAAAACACGTCAAACGATGTTTTGGCCAGTAGATATACTTTATTGGCGTGGACTCATTCTTGAGCGAGCGCTTTTTATGCCAAATCCCTTTATACCCAAGTCGGCGTATAGTGGCAAAAACCCCCTGCATTCTCATGACCATAATTACTAATAGATTTGGGTTTTTAAGCATGGGCTCTCAATTGTATATTCTCAAAGTTTACTAAACAGGAAACCTCTAACCCCATTTATTAGTCAACAATTCTGTATTTGTCATGAATAGAAAGATTGTGGAGGAGAGAATGTTCGATAGTTTCGATCGATCACTATATACCATAGTCCTGAAGCTTAACCATCATCTCTATCTCTTCTCAACAAACTACAAATCCTACAACTTGAGAACAATTACAGTCCTTTAACCCTCCAGCTTAAATTCTAACCATGAGTAAACCAAGCTTTCTAATTGTACTGCTGCGAGATATCAAATATTATTAATAATCCAAATTCCAACAATTTTTGAGATAAGCCATTTACCTATCAAGAATTTCTCTATTAGAAGAAATATTTGTGGGGATGATTTCATTGACGAAATCTTCTAGCTTGGCTTGGTTTTTTCCAAAGCTTGAAGCATATATATCCTTTGAATATTAGCTTCGTTATATGATACCATCTTTTAAAAGCAGTTATAGTCATCAGATTTTTGTTTTACGGTCCCAAACCCACGATCTTGTGTAATTTTTTTAATTTTAAAATGTAGAAAAATCACAGGATTATACGAATATAAGTTTTTAACTTCATATTGGTTTTTTCTTATAAAGCCACTTTTCGGTAATTGGGTCTAAATTTAGTACTGAATTAATTATTATATCACCTGTCTTTTATAGGGCATTGGATTGTATTATGGATTCCTACTAAAACATGTTTTCTCCATTATTGTTTATTCTTATGGTATTTCATATATTTTTACCCGATCCAAAAATATATTGAATTCTTATTTGTGGGATTTAACATATTCTGCTCGGATGGCATTGAAAAATTTACAAATTATAAACGTTATTTTTTTAAAAAAAAACGTCTGTAACTTTCGAAAAATGAACCTCATTCTTGTACTCTCGACCCTCGAATTTTGAACAATTGATCAACCTCATATGATGTGTTTTATATAGTTAGAATTTCCAAAAACTATTAATTGTTAATCGAAACTGCACTCATTATTTTAATACTAACTATTTATTTTTTTGAGAAACAGTGTATGAAGTTTAGTCATTTCCCAAATTGTTTTCTGTCTTATTATTTCATTTTTAATTATTCTTTAGAACATTTTTCAAATCCCATGTGAATTCATCACCCCTCCCCTCTCTCTGAAATTCACACCATGACTGATTTTTTTTGGTTTTTGTTTTGGTGACTTTGAGATGAACCTTTAAGCTCTCCCATTTTATTCCACAGCTCTATATCACACATTCCCCCTTTTAGTCAGAAACGCTATATATAAAATATTACTCCGACTCAAACCGGATACATTTTTCACTTTTATAAAAATATACACATATTCACATTCATCAAAAATATCTCAAAATATTCTTTTATATGTATAATATTCAGACTATATAGGTGGAGTGTCAGAGCCTTTAAAAATTTTATGTCAATACATTACCCAAATATCTTTTATTTTATAGCCATTTAATTTTGATCATGATAAGCCTTCAATAACCCCTTTAAGAAAAATCGGAGTTTTTATAATTACTCTAAAAATGCGATTATTAGAAATGGCAATTAAAGTATAGCTTTTCAAAAAAGACTGTTTTTTTGAAATTACATTTTTTACTCCTTTATTTTATAACAAAATATCTTTAAAAAGTTATAATCTTTCAATTTGAACTTTCCACTATCCATTTATTTTATAATACTCCTTTTTACTTTTTAATTTACTTTTCAATGACCATTTCTTCGGGTGACAATACTAAATGCTTAATTCAAATTCGTCTACAGACAATTTCGTCTACTATTTTTCCTAACTTACTATTCTGCATACTGTCAAACTTGGTGTCAGAATATTTGACCTAAATGACATTTCACCCAATTATGCAGCCTATTATGAGTTATAATCAATATGTACTTCCCCAGTAAAAATAGCTAATTTATATGAAATATTCCTTTTAAAAATATGTGCTTAACACTTAGTTATTAGTGGTCATAAATTGGGTGAAATGTCATGTAGGTCAATTGGAAATAGGTGAAATGCCCCATAACCGTCAAACTTGTCTACTTAGAATTTAATTTATTGGCCGATTTTCCCTATCCTATTTTTTCACACTTGGCAATTGGCCCATAAAAATTTATCAATACGCTCCCATTTACCTAATTTAGGTTGTGTATACTGTTTTTGCGCGCTTTTAATTTCGTTTACTATTTTGTACACTACTAATAAAAACAATGCATCATAATTCAATTGGAAGAATCTTAATGAAGAGGGCATTTTATAGTGTACCCTGTTTTAGAGAAAATTATCCAGTGCTATTTTTTATCCAATTAAAGTGAAAATGTATGATATTAAAAATTAAGTTGCACTAAACGCTATTCAAATTCCTAATTAGGATATTAGAAAAATGAAAATGCCTTTCTATTTTGTTCAATGGAAACGACCAAATTTAATTAAACAAATTCATTGGATAAATATATTAAATAAACTAGCCAGTAAATGTGATATGCAACAAAATGCCCTCTTCATTAAGAACCTGCCATTTTCAAAAACATTCAGATTTTTCAACGGGATTCTACTCAAGGTTAGCTCTCTTGCTTCTCTAAACAATTTTTTGTTTCAGGAACCAATGGAAAGAGAGAAATAGTTTTTCTTATTTTCATCATTTAGATCACACCTTTATTATAAATTAATTATTTTTGTGAAACATCAACCGAATAAAATTGCAGACCCAACAGCTGCCTTGCTGACCGCAAGCTCGATCTATTCGACCACATTCCGATATCAGCGGCCTGGAATTTCGACTGCCTGAAAAATTTTAAAAAAAATAAAAAAATCAACACTTCAAAATTGCCGTTAATTAATGCCCAATTAATCAACAGCAACCGATTTGAGGCCCTAAGTGCCTCTAACTC
>LSSL01000011.1:0-38643 GCA_001953115.1 Smittium mucronatum | reverse complement strand
CTTGAAGCAATTCCAGGGGGGGGGGGTCTTTTGGTTGTTATATTGTACCCTTTTCCTATAGGTACGCAGCCGGTAGTCCGGCAGAATAGCTTATGTAGTTAGGATAATAGTCTTTTCTATACGACTTTTTCTTTTTTCCATATTTTTTAGTATATTTTTTAATGTCATTATCTTTTAATAAAATTCCGTGATGAAAAAAAAAAGTGATTAATAATCAAAATATCACAAAGAATATAATAATTTTATTTTTTCAGTTTAAATAATGAAAATTTTATTAGTTCTACATATTGATATCATTATCTATATATTTCAAAATCTGCTATATATCAGTCTTCGTAGGGTAAATATCTGAAAACTGCCGATTTATTGGCCTTTATAAAAAATAAACCGAATTTTCGGTATCCTTATTAAACTTATTAACTTATTCTTAGAGTGTACTTCCCTAAATTTTTCATATTAAATATTATTGCTTTTGGCGTGTGGAAAGGGGGTGGTAGATAAATATATAGCCATAATAATTTATATATTTTATACAAAACACCCTTAATTACTTAACTTGCAATGTTTCAATGCTAGAATTCCCTTTATCATTCTTTTATTTATTTCGGAAAGCTGCAATTATAGCCGAGTAAAGTTGCTTTAATTGATTTTCTTGAGATTTTTTAGCTCTTCATATGAATGACATAATCAATTTGGATTAATCGTCGAATTTATTTTGTCCATAGTTTCGATTTTACCCTTTCTGATACTACAAATTTAATAAATCTTCAAAAAAAACCTATTTAAACCGCTTTGAAACCGTGTAAATAATACATTACATATGAAATAAACATATTTCTGATATTCCCAGGGATTGAAAATTAATTAGCTACCATTTTTTTAACATCAATAAAATATATAAAAATCGCCCAAATAAATTTCAATTTCAAAATGATATATCTGTTTGCGTAAATAGGCTTCACTTTTTTCTTTTAGCCCCTAAAAAATACATAAAAGTAATCAAGATATTTTTAAATGATAAATTTCGTACAATGTATCTTATACTAATCATTAAATTATTTTAATATTATTAAAATCTTGTTCAAACTAATATCTATTCAAATTAATAAAAGTTTGAGGCACAATGAGCTTAACTTTTTTTTTATACCAAGTAAAATGGCTGAGATTAAATTATTTAAGTAACCCATGTTAATTTAAATGAGATAATTCAAAATTGCGACAATTTTTAGATACTCGATCAAATATTCGATATTTCAAAAAAGAACATAAGTTGTATTTTTTACTATTATTCAAATAAAAATTTATTTTCAAATAATTGTTAGTTATTAGTTTTCTTTTTATAATAATTTTAAAAAATTTAATGTTATTGTAATAATAAAGATTTGAGAGACTCAGAAAACAAAAAAAATATGTAGAAAATCTGCAAGATTAGAAATCAACAATTAACTTAATTAATTTTCCAATATGAAATAGAAACCTAATGTTATATGAACGGGTATCAAGAATATATTAAAATAAAAATAAATTCATAATAGTGGTTATACATGTGAAATTCATCTGAAGGTCTTAAAAAATGTTTAATAGTTATTTTAATTTATACACCTTTCTGAATAATATAGCTTCATAATAATAAAACTGTTTAATCATATAAACCAGTTTTTAATATGCGTTTTTATCATAAATGATTAGATTTTTATTTCTGTATCTTTAATTTCTGATATTGATTATTCGACAGGATCTATTACGAGACTACTGAGGTCCATTGTTTTTTTAAAACATGGTATTCATACCTTACGACACGAACTGGCAGTTATATCGCTTTTTATATATTCGATGATGATATCATTAATTATTGAACCAATCTTTATTCGGCAAATCTTGAATTAATTAATTCCAGATTATTCAGTAATTAATCTTAATTGAAGAAACATCTCAATATTAATGGACTTCATTTTCGCAATACTGGATTTTATCTTGTTGAAAACTATTGAGATTCGGTATATTTAATTACTTTATATTTTCGTTAATAAAGATGACCACCATCATGGAAAAAAAAACGCTCTTACTTTTCCAAAAGATAAATGAAGCAAAATTGAGCTTAGATTTCATAAGTGAAACAAGCTATCCCACGCACGCTTCATTAATCGATCTTTTCTGTCCTGAAAATTTGGGAGCAAGTTAAACAGTGAATTTTTGATCCATAGATATTGTCTAATGAGGAATAAAAAAAAATTTGCTCTGATTTCATCTTGATTTTCTAATTTATTTCTTGTATTTACACAATTTGAACACCTTTTTATTTTTTTGAAATGAAAACCATAACTCGACCTCCTTTAAGTCATTCTTATGAAAAAAGCTCAATTTGACTATTTTTTGTTTTCTTTATCATCTTAAATTTAATTCGATAGCATTATATTCGTTTATCTCCTTCACGGTCGGTAGACCAAATTGTGCCATTATTTTATGCCCAGAAATGGATCCGAATCGGGGTTAATATTACAATGCACGTTTTTTGGTTGGGAAATCTATGTAATTTATCAACCCAAATATATAAATTTACAGCTAATCTTTGTAAAAAAAAGCCACTGAGCGATAAAGAACAGGCATTCTAATTGAGCCACAATTTGCAGTTGTAATTTTTATCTGATATCGAAAATTGTGGCGAATAGAAAAACATTTGCTAATTTTCTGGTGCTATTAGCTGTCTGGCCCATTTACCTAATAAAATTCACTCAATCGTATATCCAATTATTGCCCAAAATAATATTTATATTTACGCTTACGCTTACTGGGTTTTTCGTAGAAATAGGCCAGTTTTTTTTTATCTGCAGGGGGGTTTTTTTTTTATAGACATCAAAAACGTTATTATTGGATTAAATTATCTATATTATCAATTAAAAGTAAAAAACCAAAAATACCTACGAGCAATTAAATTTTAACCAAATATAAGTACAGATATATTAATAGAATATAACCACTTATTGGATAAATAAATGACCCCAAGGTCCAGAAAAAAATGTCTATTTCTATGAAAACCCCTGTAAAAATGATTTATTACCCTCAGATTATGGTAATTCAATTTAATGCTGGATATTTAATTATTAGTGACCAAAAAGTAAGCGGAATAGAATTGTACATTAATTTTTCAACATTGTTATCGATTGAAACTGTAAACATTTTGATAGATGATTATAAATCGAACTATTTCGCGACCTTTACCTAAGAAACTCAACTGAATATCATAGCAAATAATGAACTAAAAAATCTAAGATTTAATAAAACATCGTAATAAAATAAACCAATGTTAATTTGAATCATAATATTTATGTCTCTACCAATAGATATATTTGACTACATGAGTGTAAATGATCTGATTCTTATTTTGGCAATTTCATTGTATGAAAATACTAGATGTTTTAATTATGTAAGGGGATATATTTTATCGGCACCAATTATCATAGCGCGTGAAATTTTAATGTAAAAAATATCAATTAGAGCTCCATTTAAATTTCTACTAAAACATATATTCGTAATTAAGAATATTGATAAACACAAAGCCCAATTTAGGATTAATATAATATGATTACTTGAAACTGTATTGAGCATAAGTGTTGCTTTCATGATTCAGATGCAGAGTCACAAGTCATAAAATAATGGATCTTATTAGATGATATATTATTAAAATCACAGCATATGCAAATGCTGCTTATTGATTATTTGGGATCCAAATTTATAGGATATTATTTACTTTTTAATTGGTTTATTTTATTTTATAACCTAAGTTTTATTAACACTAGAACACTAAAAACTAATTTTAAACGAGCATAGTAAGAGCAAACTTGTCACGGATTAAATCATCTTATGATGAGTATCTAAAAAGATGAGAAACCTCCGAAAGGTCACTAATATCCTATCAAGATATTCTTTATTATTTTTACTCATTGTTGTTAATAAAATTGGAGGTGGAAAGCAAGTAAAATTATATAAGTGTTATCCAATAACGATTTGGAAGTTTTCGAATAATGTAACAAATCCTTTATCATCATTTAAAGCCATCTTTAGACCATACTGGGCTTTCTAAAGAAACAATAATGTTATACACGCTATAACCAGATATTTTTTAAGGTGATAAAGAAGATGTCAATTAATAAATAAACTGAATTTTTGTAGTGGCAGTAAAAAATAAGTTTGATGCATAAAAATTGAATACCTATGTTAGTAACCATCTAATCAAGTGATATAAATTATCGGTAAAAACAAAATTCATTAAAGTATCCTGAGATTCATTTTTTTTTTTTAATTTTTACAATCAGATAAATCAAAGTCTTTAAACATTTATTATCGACATTACTTAATGAATAATTAGAAGAAAATTAGTTATTTTCTCCTGAATTCCTACTACTTTAAATAACATCATTCTTGAGGTTTGATTTCCTTATACATATTATTTTTTAATATCGACTTTGATATTTTATACGCTAAATAATGGGGTGATGTGTTTTTTAATTGTTATCAATGATGTCAGATATTTCTAAATAAGAGATTTTTTATTATTATTCTAAAATTGTGTGACCTATTGAATTTTTATCTAAATTTCTTTGGTTGAATAAAAACTTCAACCCCGAAAAAAAAAAACTGCCTTTAACATATTTTATAGTTTCAAAGGTTAAAAATTATTTAGATATCAAATTTTTATATAGAAATCTAAGCAATCTTAATCGATTTCGTTTAACCAAAAAATTGTTCAAAAAATCATTAAATCGATTTAAGCTTGGTTTAGATATGGAAAGCGATTAAAAAATTGAATTTTATTAGTCTGGCTGAACTTTTACATAGAAAACTTGGTTTGATTTTAATGATGACTTTTTAAGTAGCCGCAAAAAATTCTTAGTCAGATTTAAGCAAAATTCAAGCAAGGCCATTTTATATGTCAAGGTATTGGTAACTATTGTGTCTTCAAATAAAATCAATACATTATAAATATATTAAATTTTGGGTTATTGAATCGCTGAATTTATTTTTCATAATCTATTACTTTTTTAATCATAAAAATAAAGGTAAAAAAAATAAACACTAGAAATAATATACCATAATCCTATATTTAGTTTTAAAAAAGAAATTACTGGATTATAATAATGATTAATTTTAAGCATACTAATAAACCAGTACCATGCATTTTTATATAAGAATTTTACATAATTTTATTCTTACTAAAATCTATTACCATCCCACTATTTATAAATAAAAATATTTTCTAAACTTAATATCTCAAGAATAATTCATTATTTAATCTATGATTTTAGTAAGAAAAATGTATTAGAAGTTTCAGACATTCTAATGGTATCTTGAATATCACTAGGACTTTATAATTAATTTATTTTTACACAAAATAAAATTGAAGAAAAAAATGTGTGCTAAATTTGTTAAAATTTCTCTCGACTTTAAAAAAAAAAATTTCGCCAAAGCGGTACTTAAATGAAACACTTTTTTTTTTATTTCGAATTTTGCAGATATAATAATTTCAGCATATATAGATATATTGGCAAAGGCAAAAAAAATTGAGCTATCTTGATGGGCTTATTATATAAATTTTCAATTAAAATGCACACTAAAAGCCTTCTATTTATCGTTAAATATTACTCCTAATTCCTCTCTACATTTTTCAAAATATTGCATTACATAAACACCCAAAAATTAAAATCTTAAATTTATAATTTTTTTAGAAGAAAAAAAGCCTAGAATTTTATCATCACTTCCATCTTTTAATAAGATTATTTTTTTTACTAAAGGGAAGAGGTATATTTTTTTGAAAAAATTCCTGATAACATTAAAAAATCCCAATATATATATATATATATATATATATATATATGCTTGAGATCCTACCCCAATAATTTTTTTTTTTTTATGATTAAATATAACACCCAATCAATATTTTCAACGTAAAATTTTAAATTCAACTCATTTTATTCATAATAAATTTATATTGAATTTATAATGAGTTTATAATGAATTTATAATTGGTTTATAACCCCGAAAATATAATGAATGCATAATTTCACAACTACAACTTTTCAGGGGTGTAAAAAAATACTATCCCAAATTTTTTATCGAAAATTATAAAAATGATGATGAAAAATAAAAGATAAGAGCAAAAAAATATCTTTTGAAAACTCAGTATGGTAATTTAAAATATGATCAAAGTGGAGAATAATATTTATTTAAATTTTTAGAAATTTCATAGGTATATTATACAACTCAATAAAATTTCTAAAAAAAAAGATAATTACACCCAATTAATTATCCGAATAATTATAATCTAAGTACAATATATAAAAATAGGTATTTAGACACAGAATATTTATTTCGCTATTTAAAAATAAATTTATTAAAATGCGTATATTTTTCAATCAAAAATTTAAATATTTAGACATAACTTATGTTACAATAGTTAATAATAGATTTATTTCAATTGCTTTTTTTCAGTGATAAAAATAAGAAATTTCTTTACTAAATTATTTGATTAAAGTATAATAAAGATATTTTAATATCAGAAATAATTCAAACTAATATAATCTTTTAGGGTTAAAAATTATTTTTTTAGTGGTTAATTTATTTATGATTTTGGCAATACTTCTAAAAAATTTTCGAAAGACTTATTTTTTCAAATAAATTATAATTAAAAAACTCTAAATTTTGTTTTATAATTAATTAATTGATCAGTTACTAAGTTTCGTTTTTATCATTAACCGATTTATCTTTTTAATTGTCTGTACAACAATCTATTAATTTTTATTAAAATCAAATCGATTAAATTTGCTTTTTTACTATAAAATATGTATAAGTGGCTTCTGATTTAGGCGAAATAGATATTGTCATAAATCAAAACAATATTAGCAAAATTTCGAATTTATTTATTTATTTATTTAAGATTGAATTTTATTTTTTTCGAACTTAGAATGAAAACACAATTTTGATGTCGGGCATTTAAATTAAAATTCAATTTAAAATTAATTAATTAATTAATTTATGTGTGCTTTTTTAACCATAAATTTTATTAGGGATCGAAACATAAATCATATCGATTCAAGTATTTTTTTTTTTTTGTAAAAATAGTATTATATTTAGAAATTTTTATATTTTTTTTTAGATCAGAAGAAATTATTTCGGCATACTTATATTTAGTTATAGTATCCATATTTAGTAACTTTATGATTTATTTTTTTTGATTTTCAATAATTTTTTGGAAAAAATTATCCTCTAAAAAAAATTCTGAGCTGCAATTTTAGCTGTGCTAATTTTAATTTATGAATCAAGCTATTTGGTGTTTAAAAATTATTTTTCTAGGATTTATTAAATAAGAAAAAATACATAAATATTGGGAAATTTTATTAACATAGAAAATAAAATGATAATTAAAGTCACATTATATATATATATATATATATATATATATATATATATTATATGTGATCAAACTACTTCGAATATATTTTTCAAGATTCTGACACACATTCACGAGTTCTCACTATTAAATTTAAACATTTCTTGTCAAACACTGTATGAAGTGATTTAATCTTTTAAGAAATCTAAATTATATCTAATTAAAAATATTAATAGGATATAATTTAAAATAAAAATAAATTATAATTTTTTCCAAAATTATGTTAATTAATATATGTCAAAGAATTCAAATAGTGATATATTGCGCAATGAGATCGTCTCTAAAGAAAAATTTGCTTTAATATATATCAAATAATGGAAATACTTTCCAAAAATTTTATTGATATATTAATTGGGTTTTTATAAAATATTCAGTTTTAATTATATTTCTTATTCAAATTTATGATTTTTTGCCAAATTTCGTTTTATACAATATGTGATTTTCCCGAAAAAAAATTTTTTTTCAGCAAAAATATTTGAAAATTTATTCATTCATTTTTCTATCTGGAAAAACTTTAAGATATTTCGATATTGAAACAGCTATCTCATTTATATAGACATAGAAATAATTTTTAATCAAATCATTATTTATTCTATTTATGTTTGATTTTTTTACTAATTCCTAAAAGTAAACGACAGATCGAGAAAAATTTATTTTTTCTCTGTAATTTCATCATGATTTTTTTGAATATTAATGCATATTTGTTTTTTTGTGGACATAATTAACATGTGGACGAGATATTATTAAGTCTTTGTAGGAAATTTAGCTATTTTGTTTCGATATTCAATATTTATGGAAAATATTAGTAAATTATAAACTTTTGATAACTTTGAGTTATCGAATTTTATTTTAATATCGCTAAAATGGCAATAAAAAAAAATTCAATCTTAATAAAAAGACGCATGGCTTATTTTATTTTTTTTCTTTTATAAATTTAAAAATACAGCTTGTGTATAACCCTAATTTTATTTGAACTTTAATATTCATCTGCAAAAAAAATGAAATTTTATCCATACTAAATAAAAATATTGGATTAAGGCACTGACACTGAATATTATCAGACTAATCTCCAATTAATAAATTTTTATTCAATTAGACTATATTATATCTATAATCAGATAGCTCAGTTTTTCATGTTCTGCTAGTCAATAATAATTAAGAGCCTATATATTATTATTTTCATGTATATTTTTAAATTATTGTAGCTTAGATGAATATTTTATTATATCAAAAAATAATCAGAGCATAATATGAGATCAGTTATATAAACCAATTTATTTATTTATTTTCCAAATAAAAATTAAATTTCCAATTTAAAGTTAACTATCAACTAAATGATTTTTTTTAATGATTTTTTGGTAAAAAATTAAAATAAAGATGCAATAAAAATATAATATGAGTGAAAAAGCAATTATATTTTAATATTTGAGCATTTTTTAAACCATTTTTGCGTTTAATTTAGAATATATTTATCAAAATAAAGATTTTTTATTGAAAAAAAGATATTGATTTATTTTTTTCGAGCTTTTTTTTTTATTGAAAAATTTTAAATTTATTTATCTATAAAAATGAAAATTTTTAAAAAAATAAATCTTACTACGCATTTTTTACTGAAAGTGAGAAATATTCATATACTTTAGTGATTATTCTTTACCTTTGAGACTAATCCACTTATACTTTTTTCATTTTTTTATCAATAATAAATTTAAAAGCCGCTTAAAATGGAGTCAAATACAAAAAACAGTTTTCAATTATCCATTACTAATATATATAGCAAGATAAACTGATTCTAACAGATTTTTTTTTGGATTTTAACTTTCATTTTTAACTAATATTTCTTCAAATTACATCAAATAAAAAATGAAAGGGAACTCTATATAGTATAAGATTTATCAATTGGAAGGAATCGATTTCTTTTTATGGTATTTTATTTTTTAAGATATTTAATTCATGCTATACTAAAAAATTGCACCAATTAAAATCTTGAATAATTCAAATTATTGAAAATAAATTACTTTTAGGCATAAATGAAAGTAAATTTTAATTAAAATCATAAATAAATAATTCTAAATACATTGTAAATATAAATAAAAATTTCACAGACAATAATACTTTATTAAAATTGAATAAATCATAACATTATGATCATTTTTTTTAATATATATTTTTTTCTGAATAATTTAATACCAGGACCTTGAATAAAGCTCCAATATTTTTTTCTCTAACACATTTTTTTTATATTGGCAGTTTGATCTTATAATAATTAGAGTATATTTTAGCTTGAAAAAAGTTTATTGTATTTTTAAAAAACACATCATAAATTTTTTTGATTTAATTGAAGACTATTTACTTATTTTTAACTATCTTTTTTGATAGTCTTTTTTTTTAGAGATTCCGCTGAGAAAAAAACACATTACTGACTATAATTTAATATTATACTTAGATATTAAGATAATTAAATCATTTATTTCTCAAAAATAGATACTAGCTTTTATACTCAATCTCTCAGCATCGCAAAGCTTAGTTTATCGGGGAACTTTTAATCAGTAATTATTTCTGAATAAAATAGGTTTTTTTTTCAATGAATTTTTTTTTTCATATATCGGTCATCCTAGATTAAAATAGCTTAGATATGTTCATCCATAACGATCAAGCCCGATTTCTCTATAATAGAAAAACTATTTGTTAAATCTGAGTAATTCGCTAAAGTTTTTTTGGAATATAATCTTTAAATGAATTTAATCTGCTTGAATATATTCTATTACAATTTATGGTTTCACATTTTGTTAAAATAAAAGAAATTGCCATCACTTCTGGAAAATAAGAATAGTCTCATTTTAGGTAGTACAGCTTATTCTTTCTCATAATTAAACACTATTTATCTAAAATATTAGTCTAACTTTGAGAAATCATGTATGAGAACATACAATTAGATTTTCTTCTCAAGTAAATTCAAATAATTAAAGTCTAATTATTCAAGTATGTGTTTTTTTAAATTCCATTATGTTGAAAGTATTATTCCTTTTACTGGTTTTATGAATTAAAAACCATTAATATTACACAAGTATTAATTTTAGAGTAAGTTTTAAATGATTCAAAAAACGAGAGATAAAGATAATATTGGCTCTAAATAAAAAATTTGGATCTTTTTCGCTTCACACTTTTCTTTTGAGTAAATTCCTGTTTAATATTTCTAAAAATTCATTCAAATAATTTAAATATACTTTTTTTAGGTTTTTAAAAATCATGTAAAACATTTTTAAAAATAAACCCCTGTATAAGATTCTTCGTATTAAAATTACTTTAAACTTCATTATTTTATCTTTTGATATCACGTATATCTTTTATTCTTTAAATCAATCTTTTAAATTTTTAATTGGAGATTATTACAATAAATAGACTGGATTATTTATAACTTTTTCCCATTATTTATCTATATTTTAGATTTATGAACTTTTTTTATAATATATAGCTTCATAAAATCAAAGGAATTTATGATTAAATTTTAAATTAATAACTAAAAAAATAATCATATAATATTTTGGCATATTTATGGAATTTGATAAAAATAATATTAATATAGCTTCTAAAAGTAAAATGATTAATATGAAAATTTTGTAAAGTTAAAATCTTATAAAAATGATTTATATCGTTAAATATTTTATAATTCAATAAAAGTGAACTATATTGATAAATTTGTATTTAAGCCGATCATAAAAAATCACGGAAAAAAACTCTGATGTATCAATATAACTCAATTTTTCAAATTAAAACCTATTTATTATTATCTTTCGATTTATAATTTTCAAGAAATAAAACTTTTAGAAATAAATTATGATTAAAAAATATTATATTTAAGTTAGGTAATTTCTTTTTATTATCAATAAATTAAAATAAAAGGGTTAAAATTAATTAACTGCAGGCCTACGCATCCAAGAATTGGTTATAATTTAAATTTTTATGGTTAAAGATTTAAAATAAATCTAATTGTTTATAGAAAATTCCTAAATTGTCCAAAATTCTAATTTTTTATAGGTAATTAGACCCGAATTGGGCAAATGAATGATACTATTCTTTTTAACTAGATATAACTAGTTTTTTATTGGGCTTATGAAAAATTTATACTTGATGACTCTATATAATTTTGAATTCACTAATATTATCCCATTTTTCGAGATTATTATATTCTATGTGAAAATTATAAAAAAATAACCTTGAATTCATGAAAATAATTAATTTTTTCATTTATATTAAATGGGATCTAGTTTTTATGTGAAATTTATCTATTAATTTTTTGAATGCTGATTAATTTTTAATTATACCAATAAAAAAAATTAAGATTCTTGGTTAGTTCAAAATTTAAATTACAAATTGAAATATCATTATCAAAAAAGTGAAAAATATCAATTATTTCAGAAAATTCTTCTATCTTTATTGTCTTTGAGGAGATTTAAATGGCTATTGAAAATTGTTTTAAATTGTAAAAAAAGTGGATTTTTAAAAATAATGATCGGTATTACATGTTTCTTCTTAATACCTCAGTTATTTTTTAAATTATATAAACGTAAAAAACCTTTACTTTATAGTGATAGAATTTTTTTAAATCAATAACTCGGCTTTTCCAAATTTGATCCAAAATAACTAAACGCTAAAGATATTTTTATAATTGAAATTATGTATCAATTTAAGTTTTGAATTTTTTTTTTAAACTCCAATAAATTCATAAATTGTATATAATAAAATTACTTCTAGAATTCATTTATTTAAAATTTTAATAAGATATTTTCTCTATATATTAGCTAATTATTTGTTCAAGGATTACTAAGTTTCTATTGAGTGAAAAGACATAAAAATATTTCCAGTAAATCCCACAAATTTTTTTTATATAATAGTACAATTTATGAAAACTTAAAGCTAAAATAACGATAAAAACACCGCAAAGAAGATTAAAAACTTATTAACATGATACCCGTAAAAAAATGTTATTATGAAGCTTAAATTTACAAAAAAAGGAAATATTGGTAAAAATAAATATCCTATTTTCAAAGCAGTCCTGAATGTTTTACTAAAACGTAATCGAATTTTTTTTAATTTTAAGGCAATAAATTATGAATATTTTTTTTGAAATTAGGATTTAAATCAATAAATTTAGTTTAATTAATATAAAAAAAAAAATCATGAATTTTAAAAGCCAAGTAATAATTTGTATTAATTATATAAAAATGTCCGATTTTTATTTACTTCATTAATCAATAAATAATTGATTTATAAAATAAAACATATCTTTGGATTTTTTTGAATTTTTTGTATAGTTTTATAACCTTTTCAAAATTTATTATTAAAAAATAAGAAAATAAATTTGAAATAAATTATTGATGATAACTTTTACTTTTCAAAAAATATCAAGTGTTTTCAAGCATTTTTCAGTAGCTATAAAGGGACAAAAAGTATAAAAAAAATTTTGAACTTAAATAATTCAAAAATTTATTATTTTCAATGGATATTAATTAATTCTTCAAAAAACTGTTATTAATAATTCCAAATGGTAACTTTTCTTAACTATAATTTAAACTTCTCGTAGAATTTTTATAAATTAAATATAGGTATTTTTTTTTATCACGGAATTTTATTGTAAGATAACGTCATTAAAAATTATACTAAAAAAGTATGAAAAAAAAAAAGACGTATAGAAAAGACTATTATCTTATCTAAAATAAGCTCCTCTGCCGGACTACCGGCTGCGTACCTACGGGAAAAGGGTTCAATCTACCAACCGAAAGACCTCCCCCTGGCATTTCTTCAAGTAGGCTGGATGACTGAGGTTACGTGCAGTCATGAATTAAGCTCTTTTTCAATGACAACAGTTCATTGAAGCTATTGAGCTTCTAGTCAGAGCCTACTTCTAGCAGGATTAATAAAATTAGGCTCCTACCCAAACGTGGGTTTGATCGACATGGCTTTCCTACAAATAGCTGTTAGACGCTGAGATCCGTCTGACTGTCGAGCGCTGGACTTGTGCACTAGACTATGTCTCAGCTGTGCTAAACGATCGGTTCCTCCTGTTTCTAGATGATACTCCTCTGGAGTCGCTGTCCTCCGAATCGCTGTGCGCTTTCTCCACTATTCCCAAACAAGAATAGTACAACACTGCGTGAAATTTTAGTCTAGTATACTTCGAAAAGTACACTATTAAACCCCTAAACCACGACAAGGTATTTCACTCTTAGCTTTTAAATATAGATAAAGATTTTAATTTTATTCTAATAATTTTTTTTTGCCTCACTTCGTATTTTAACGCATAATAGCAGTTTTAAAATCTTGATTATTGGTTTAGTTTTTTTTATTGAACTTTTAATTTAATATTCTAATCTTAACAAATAAAGGGAAACAGTTGGGGCATTTTTACAAAAAATATTTTACTTGGTGTTTAATGAACCAATAGATTCAGTACACGAATTGAATGTTTCATCCAATGAAGATATCTTCCCATAAGAATAATTGACTTTTAGAAAATAGAAAATGGTATAAATAAGGAAGCTTAGACATTTTGGAATGGCTAAGCTTTTCAACTTGTCTCTCTCTCTATCTTTTATATTTTAACTAAGTATATCCTTTTACCTTTTATCATTAAAATTATCCCATTAAACCTGATCCTTACATAGTGCATGTAAATGTTTTTTTTTTAAAAGTCTCATTGGAATAGAGAGAATCAACAAAAGAATCACATTATGAATTTTAAAATTTAATTTAATTATAAATTGAAATTATGATTTGTATTTATAAATATAAGTTACAAAAATTATTAAAAAAATACGATGCGACTAAAATATATTGAAAATTGGTTTCCAATAGATGAAAATTATATTTTCTTTTATAAAATTTATGAAAAATGATTTTGCTATTAATTTAATAATTATTAAATGACAGAATAGTTTAATAAATGTTAGACCGAGAAAATTTTTTGATAAAAATATTGCATCAGTTTAAGATACACCGAATTTTTTTTTTATATACTTGAAAATATTAAATAAATATTTGAAATTAGAATCTGATTATTTTTTTTTCAAGCTCTTAACAATTTTTAACTTTTTTAAAATGATAGTAGTGAAAAATACAAGAAATAACGAAGTGGAGTGTGTTTTTTTTCTATTGATATATAATTGTATAAAGAAAGGTATATGAAATATTATTATTATTTTGGATAATTAAAACAACAAAAAAAAATTTTTATCTATGCATTTATTTTGATCAATGGTGAAACGATCAAAAATACTTTCTTAATAAATAAATATTAATTTTGATAATTAAATTTTCTACATCACTATAAAAATAAAATCTGGTTGAAAAGCATATAAAATTTTATAATTTTTCTAATTCTAAAGAATTTTCTAAAAATAAAGCATAAATCGTACCATAATTCATCTCTACTATAAAGGAAAAATGTCTAATTATTTATTATGAAAAAAAAATTTAAGACACCAAATTATCACGAAAAATTTTATTCGCCTATTTATTAATTCATATTTTACGGTATTATTCTGAAATAATTGTAGTTTATTACGAATTAGAGATATTAATTTCACTCTAATCAAATGTGAATTTCTTTTCATAATTTGCTTTATTTCCTTTTTTTGAATTTTTAGTTCTATTAGTTATTTTCTTTTTAATCACGAGATTCTATCAGAAGATAATTTAGAATTTTTTATTTAGGATTTTAAAAATAATTTTTTACGGTGGAAACGTTGAAAATAAGTTTTAACCTAACATAATTATTTCTGTTATTATTTTTATGTGTATAATGAAATAAGAGAATTAAAAAAGACAAATTTCAGAAGAGAATCTATAAAAGACCTTTTTACTTCAATTTATCGTAATTTAGATTATAATAAAAGAAAAAAAATAAAATTAATACATGTAATATTTCTAAAAAAAATCAAATATAAAAAATGATTCCTCCATTCATCTATATATCTAAAAAAAATTTAATTTTATAAATAGAAATTTTTTATAACAAATTGGTTCTGATAAATTAAATTCAATAGATGAGCATAAATTTCTAAAGCTGTAAAAATCGTAACAATTATAACAACATCTAACACTAACCTCTAAGATTAATATATTTATGGATTGATTTTTTATATTTAAAAATATCGCTATAAATTAAATTTGGCCATCTAGTTTAAAAAAGGGTATTTATTCCATTTTTAAAAACGATGATAATCATAATATCTTAGATTTATTGAAAACTAAAATGGATAAATATTTTAATATTTTTAAGATATCCATGAATTAGTTTTAAAACACCTTAGATCTTTCCATTTTTATCTTTTAAAATAAATAATATGTACAAAAATGATTTTTGAGTTTTTAATTTAAATAATACTGAAAAAAATTTCTACAAATAATAATTTATTATAATCAGAAATATTCTAGAGATATGTTTAAATTCTTAAATGTCATTACAATTAAAATCCGTTTAAACAGAAAAGATTTTTAATTATAAAAAAATTAGTAACGGTTTTTCTTAGTAAGTGATTATAAATTATTTAATTTATAATTCTTAAAAGTTTCCAATTAAAAAAAAATTGATAAAAGAGAATTTCATATTCTATATAAAAAAAATTTTGATAAATTTTGTAAGTATTTAAATCATAATAGTTATATAATATAAATACTTTAAATGAATTTAAAGCTAAATTAATCAACTTGAATGTATTTTCATATTTTGTTTCAAATTCAGCATTTTTATAGTCTGATGATAAGAGAAAAAATGTACGGGAGAATATGTAAATAACTTTAATTATCAAGAAATATTTCTAATAATAATTTAAAAAAGTATGAACTAGATAAAATATTTTAGAAATAATAAAAAAAGACATAAATTATGGATATTTCATGGATTTATTAATAAATATAAGAGATTATCTATTTCCGATAGATAATTTTTATAAATTTAATTTTTCTTTAAATCGAAAAATAAAAAATTTGTATAAAATTTTATTTCAAAACAAAAATGAATAATCATAAAGTTTTCATCAGTACTAATTCTTGTAAAAATAATAAATTTTAATGTCTGAGCTAATTATTAGACAGCTTACTGTTTATCTGTATTTTTCTTTAGATTATATAAAATAATTATATTTCTTTTACTTGAATACTAAATAAATAAAGGTTTATCAAGGGAAAATATTTATTTTACACAAAATTTATATCAGTTTTCAGTATATAAAATCGTCTATAAGAGATCAAAACTAAAAAAATACATATAAAAATTAATATTATTTTCAGGAAATATTATCTGGATTATATACCCTTTCATTATTTATTTTATTTTATTGTGGCCAATAGACGGCGATTATTTTAAAGATAAAACTATATAGTATCAGTTTCGCCGAGAAAATAGTGAAATGTAAACAATATTAAAGAAAGATGTTATTTAAAATTATTATTTGTTCTCTTAAAACCACTTCCTTATATTTAATAATCGGTTTCAATAAAAAAATAAAAATTTGAGGAGCTGTTATTGTAATTTCCGGAATTAATCATTATTAAATTCAATGCGTCATCACTGAATTATTTTTTTAAAGATAAACTTATAGTTTATATTGGCAGAGAAAATTTAATTTAAATGATAGGTAAAAGTGTTTTTAAAGACAATGAATTAATATTGAGGTATTTTTAATTAATTATCTATAATTTGCAACTATGTAATGTTTCAGTTTTAATATTTTTAAAATTTATTTATTTATTTATTTATTTAAAACAGATTTATAATTGACTATAAGCTAATGAAATTAAAAAAAACTATGTAAAAATTTATCAATTAACGGAGAAAGGAACTCCAATTAAAAAAACTAAGCCCAAAATATACATCATATATGAATTTAAGCAATTTATTTAAAAAAAATTAAAAATTCATTATCATAAAATAAAGATTGAGATTTTTTTTTTATTATATCTTTTTAATAAATATCATGAGAACTTCTGCTCGCATTGAGTTTGATATTTTCCATCCACTAAATTTCTAAAAATGAATTAGTTTTAACTTTAAAAAAAGTATTAATCATTTTGTGATGTATATGTATAATAATAACTTAATTTCAGAGTATATGCGATCTTAAATCAATAAATAATTATTTATTTTTGATAATATCATAAAATTATTTTCAGCTTATTAAAATAAGCCTATTTCTTCCTGTATAGAAAAGTCAAAAACTTAGTATTGAAATTAATTCAAATCGGTCAATTAATTATATTTTAATATTTAAGCCAGACTATTAATTTTGTAGGAATATAATTCCACAAAAATTATGGATAAATTTAGAAAAATAAACTCTATTTTATTAAAAAAATATTCGAATAGATTTCAAAGAAAATTTAAGTATAATTACTGAAATTCAATAGAGTGAAAATCATCTTTTTTATTTGATCGGTATTGAATAATTAAACTTTTTAACAAATAAATGATTTATTATTTACCAAAATAATAAAAGCTATTATTTAATAGATAAATTTATCCCGAAGAGCTGAAAATATATGTAAAAAAAAAAAAAAGGTTTAATATTCAATTATTTATTAGAGAAATAATAGATTCAGTCCAAATAAAGAAGTATCAAAAATTTAAAAAATATATATCAAAAAATATTAATAAGAGCTGGCAGTAACATTTAACGAATTTCCTAGAAATAAAGCCATTAAATAGCAAAAAAAACTTTTGTAGAATTTTTTTTTAAAATTATTGACTTTATCAAGGATTTTGGATTTGTTTCAAAAATTCTTTTTTTTTTATATATAATTTTAGTGAAAAAAATATGTGCATTATTAAAATTATTTTCAATAATATATTATTAATAAATTGACTAAAAAGATATTTAAATATTTATCAATAATTTTTATTTATTTATTGATAATTATAATATTATGAAATTAAATAAATCAAATTAGTTTTATCTTAATAAATAAGCTACATTAAGTTTAGAAATTTATTAATATTTTGAAAAAATTAAAAATTCGAGCAACCAATCTAAAATTTCGTATTAATTTAAAATTACTATATATTTTGTTCAAATTAAGCTATTTAAATCAATAGCGACAAGTTGATGAGAAAAATTTAAATTAAATATTGAAATATTTAGTTTTAAAATTTACTTCAACTTCAAACCCAATAAATTAATAATTCAAATAAATATGCAAAATTAAATCTTATAAATAAAAGTATTTTTTAATGATTAAAAATTAAAAATATACTTATATTGAAATAAATTTATAAAAAAATCCACTAAATTAACACTATTAAGTAAATTTTTTTTAGAAATGACAGATATTTCAAGGCACTAAACCATTTTAAAGATAAAATTAAAATTTTTAAGAAATTCTTTATAAATTTACTGGAAAATCTTTAAAGCTATGCTACTATTTAAAAGAAAGTTGAATAAAACGAAAAAAGAAATAATTCTTTTGTTTTTCTAAGATTTTCAATTGTTTTTATAAATTTTAAAATAAACCCTTTCAGGTACCAAATTTTCAGATTATATTTTTTGAAATGCACAAGAGATATTTATAATATTCTGAGTTTCTATTGACCGATTAAATAAACTTCACTGACCCAAATTTAAATAAATAAAAATAAAATAACATTTTACGGACAATATGTGCCTTTTTTTACATTTATAACATTAAATTTGATTATTTTAGTGATTTATTAGTTGAAAATAATCAACTTTAAACAAATATGTGATGTTAAAAATGACTCTTTTTGGACATTAAGTGTTTTTTCTTACATAATATCCAAAAAATTCAGAATTGTAGCGTTTTATTAGCCAGAAATATTTCGAACTGATAAATCAAGTTTGAAACGTTATTTTCCAAATACTTAGTATCTTTTTTTAAATTTAAAATATTAAATTACTTTTTCTGCTGTTTTAATTTTCCATTTTAACAAGTAAAATTTACCAATGCGATTTTCTTCACCCAATTAAAAATTTATTCGTTTTTTTAAAATCTCTATTTCAGCGTCAATTTAACTAGTCATAATTTTTTTACGTGTAATATGAAACTAACTACGTTTTTAAAAATTTGGTTTTGTTGTCTTTTAGTATTCTAAGGGTGAAATTTAGTGAAACTGTGGAAGTTTGTGGATTTTAATTTAAAGCCAAATTTTTACTAAAGTGGCATGAAAGAGTTAAAAGAGATTTAAAACAATTTTATTTAAAAAATATTTAATTTTCCTTAAAAAAAACAAAAAAGTTGAAAATAAAAAATGCTAAATGAAAAAAATTCAATCTAATATAAAAAATGTGAATTTTTTAAAAGATTTTAACTCGAAAATTTGATGCCTTATCAAATAATTTTCATTAAAAAAAATACAAATTTTTAAAGACTGAATATTTTACAACTTTACAAAAAAGATTAAAACAAAAAAATGTTGTTAAAAATCGATTCACAACTTCCAAAATGACTTTTTTTTTCTAAAAAAAGGTTGAAATTGAAACTTCATTATTATATGAATGATTTAGAGTTAGTAAAGTGAAATATTAAATTTTAAAATGGTTGTATTTAAAAAAAAAAAATTATAATAAATTTATTATTTATCGTTTATAAATAATCATATTCGAGACTAGTATATTTAATAATCTATCGATAAAAAAATGTAAATCTTTTCTCTACCAAAATTATTACAAAAAGGTAATCCTAATAGGAATTTTTTTGTAAAAATTCTACATCTTATACATAAAATAACTAAAATTATCTTCCAATTACTTTTTTTTTGATAAAAAATGTATTTTTATATCTATTATTTATTAAATGAAATCAACAACAATAAAATCTAGCTTCTAAAAATATGCTATTTACATTAAAACTGGGGGAAAATCATTAAAAAAATATTAAATATTTTGGAAATTAATAAAATAACTATAACCTTTTCTGTAAAAAATTCACTATTAAACTATATTTATTTTTACTTCATGCATTTGAATGAAAAATATAACACAAGAAAATCCTAGAGAGATTTTGAGAATAAATCAAATAGATTTTTATATAAATAACTTGCTCTAAAGAATAAAAAATAAAGATAATTTGATTTATTTAAGCCAAAATATCGGATCATAATTAAAATCACAGCTTATTTTCAAATTTTTTGTTAAATGCAAATATAGGTAAATGAGGATATGAGATTCGGCATATTTTACAAAAATAATCATAACTATTGACTATATATTATAATCGAGCAACATTTTCGGGGGAAAATATCATAATTTGAATAATAATACAACTGGTGAATATCAATTTTTTAAATTTCAATCATTTTCTTAAAAAGCCAGTTTTTATCATTAAAAACAAATATTCTGGATTTTTTTGAACAATCACTTTTAATTTTACAGATTCATAAAACAACATTATATTTTTTATAATTTAAGTTGTTTTAAATTAGTATAAAGTATCTATTTAAATCCAATAAAGAGGTGATATTTAAAACACTTACAAGTTAATATATAACCATTTAAAATTAACGAAATAAAATGTTTAAAAGTCAAAAAAGGATATCATTAATTTTACTAAATTTAAATTCTATACTGAATAATATATGAAAAGTCCAACGAATACTATTTTCGTATAAAAAATACTATTGATGCCCGGAGAATATATTTTAATCTCTATTTTTCAATTAGAAAAAACCCCTATAACAATTTCTATGAAATTTTATAATTATTAATTTTTGCAAAACTTTTTTATTTATAGGTAATCCGATTTAAACATTTTGATTCTAAATTAAATTTAATTAAATTGGGATAATAAATAATGATTTTATTCTCACTTATATCTTTCGTGGAAAAATAATAATAAAATTTTTTTTAAAGAATTTCAGTTTTTTCAAGACGGAATTTTAGGAATTATTTCAATTTTAATATTTATGATAATTTTCAATAAAAAAATCGTCTAGGCTTGGAATATATGTTATATTCGCTAAATATTTTAATTTTAAAAAATGTTAAAATTTTTTCAAATAAATAAAAAATCTATTCAATGAGTGATGATTTTTTATTTATTCCCATTTAATAATAACCGCTAAACTGTCTTGAAAAAATTTGGTTAATTAATTTTGCTTATTCTATATCCAATTAATTTCCAAATTATTTTTAACATCTTTACTATTATAATAATTTTTTTTGCAAAAAATAACATCATAGGTGACAAATAATTCAAAAATATGATTAAATGATTAAATATTTAAATAAATAATGAGAATGATTCTAAATAACGCAAAATTCTTCATCAATACTAAATAATTTTGATTAAATAATTGCCAAAATTTAATGTATTATAAGTTAATTATATCAAATTTTAAACAAAATAAAAAGATAAAACCAATTAAATTATTTTTTTGGTTTAAAAAAATCTTCAGGAGGTCTAAAAATAATGCTTAAAAACCTATTTAAGTTAAAATAATAAATTTAAACAATAAAGATTTGATAATAACAGAGATTATATAAAAATATGGCTTAAAGAACTCTTTTTCAACTGATTTTAATATCGAATAGCTTAATGTATATATTTTTGAATATTGGGGCTTGTTTAAATTCCAAAACTCAAAAATATATTTAACTTTATTCAAGATAAAAGTAAATAATGTTCTTATTGTTATTATTTAATATTTATTAGTATATCAAAATTTATTGGAAAATTAAAATTTCAAAGCCCAAATAATATTAGAAATATATATATATAGAATAAAATAATATTTTATTTCAAAAAATCTAGTCTTTTTCCTATTAAAACGCTTTATTAAAAAAAAACTTTGCTAATTAAACCCCATTATTTTATAAGAATCATGATTATGTAAAAAATCCATTTTAACTTGCATCTTCTACTTTATTGAAAAATGAACTACTTTTAAGATATTTTAGGTAATTTTATGGTAAATTGACGATATAAAAACGAAAAAATAATTATACTGGGATAACTGTTAACATGAAAATTGATTTTTTGATATCATTAAATATTATTTTTTTTAAAAAAAGTGTGATCATCATTAATTCATACTCTAAAATCCTTTATTTAAAAAAAATCATGATTTGATCGATATATATAAAATTAAATTTAATAAGAACAATAAATCTTCTTTTTATTTCATCTTTTTTTAAATATTATATAAAAAATTCTTCTACGTATTCTTTATCATTTTCTGATCTAGATACTAAGATGAAAAAATACATATAGTGGTATTTGACTAGACTAAAATACTTGTATAAATGAAAGTAAAGAGTTGAATATTTTAATTCATATTTTCATAAATTTATTAGAAAAACATAATTCATTTTCCCAGTCCAATATTTTTTGAAAAAGACATTTAATTTTATAAAATAAATTAAGACTTTTTCAATATTATGATATTCAGCTTTAAGCAAAATCAATATATAATTTTTTAGAAAAAAATATTTGCAATACATCTTGTCTATTATTAAAAATTTCCCATTGCTTTTTTAAAATTTATTTTTTTGATCACTAAATAAATTTTGACTACTATTAAATTTCAATAAATAATTTAAAGAATAAAAAAAATGTCATTTTCTCAATTTTAACTGGAAAATTTTCATTTTTAGATATGTATAATTTTCTATTTTCTATATAGATAAAAAAAAGTATTTGGATTTTTCAGAATTTACTAGTAGCTAATTTTTTCTAAAGCTAGAGAAGCAAATTTACATTCAGAATATCATATTTTTAATCTTAAGAAAATAGATAGCTCAAGTAAAATAAATTGAAAATATTAAATTTCAATTTTAATTTATTCATTTAAATTTCAGAATATTCAGTAATATTTTCATATAATTTAAGATCTAAAATTACTAATTGTAAAAACTACTTTTAATTTTCTTCCAAAAAAGCTGCTCAAAAATTCAAAAAATTAATATTGTGTTGATCTTTTGCCAATAAAACTAATTAATGGGGAAATTTTTTTTGAGAAAAGTGCCGGAATAATATTTAGAGATAATAATAACTTAAAAAAAACTAGAGATTTGAAATATTATATTCGTAAATAAATACTTAGAGGTAAATTTTCGGTATCTGTTATGACCAAATATTTCTATAAGAAAATGAAATTCTTTAAAAATGCTCGAAATGATATTCAAAAATTAATAATCTATTTATACATAATTTAAAATTAAATAATATATAAGAAAAAAATTTATATTCACATAAACATCAAAAAGTTATAAAAAATTCTTTTATTATTGAATGAATCTTTTCAAGGCAGAAAATATTTTTTATTCATAATATTTTTATTTTGAATTTTTTAACAATATATTTTCAAATTATGAAAAATTTCTCCTTTAATATTAATGGATATTTTAAATTTTCGTTACGAAATTTATATTATTTCGAATTATATAAGTTTATATTTATAAAAAGCGATGATATAGCGAAATTTCAAAAAGTGGTAGTGTTTTATCTTATATAAATCGAAATATCTAAGAATCGTGAAAAACTTTACTTCTTTTAATAATGATTTTTTAAATTTTATTGGATTAATCAAATACCATTCAAATAAATTGATATAAATAAAAGTAATATCATTTGGATGATAAATACTGTCTAAAAAACATTTATTATGGTCAATAAATCTTACATTCTCCAAAAATTCCCTATGAGGCCCAACATCTGAGAATTCATTTTTATTTCATCGAGTTAAACAATGAGTTCAATTTAGGTTAAATTTTCTTATGATATATTCGGTGAAATGATGGCTTTGATTTCCTCTTTTATATCATATAATTTTATATAAACACCAGAAACTTGATTTTCTATAAATTTACTCATATATATGCGTTAAAAAATCAAAAATATAATAAATTATGGATATAATTTTCAATTAAAATCCAAAAGAAATAAGAAAAAGCAATAAAAAAAGTATTTAGTATTTAAAATGTTTAAAATATTTGTATTATAAAATGCGGGAATTTCAATAACCAATTAAATCTATCATTCAAAAAAAGCAAAATTTTACTAAAAAATCTTTGATATTTCTCAATCGGTATATCATGGAATCACATATTAGGTGTAAAAACTTATATTCTAAATTTTTCCGATACTCACATATAAATAAAACTGTATATATTATTTTAAAAAATTACTTTTATAATCTATAATTGAATTTTACTTTCCGGTTAATATTTTTAATGGATATAGATAATCAAAAAAATATACCAGTAGGTATATATTGGATTTTTTTGATTTTTTTACACCAATTTTTTTTTATATTAACTGAAGAATTAAAATTAAAATTCTATAGTAATCCAAATTTCCTTTGAAAAATTTAAAATATTAAAACATAATTTCAAGTTTTTGGGAATCATATAGAAAATTTGAGATTAATTTATTCTTAAATTTTACAGAAATATGATATCAATATTTATAAAAATACTAGGTTTATACAGTTAAAAACTTTCTCATTAAATTTTAAAAAATTAAAATTGTGATATTTTAAAAAAACTGTTGAAAAATAATTTTTTATAAACTATAAGTATCAGAAAAAAAAATTTATAAAAGTTTAGACCAAATAATATTCATCCTCTTGATAATATACTTATGAATATTAAATATTAAACGGTTTTAATTAAATTCTCTAAAATCAAATATTATTGTTTTATTCATTTTTTGTCGATATATTTTGTTTTTTTCTAATGACTCATTTTATATTCATGCTTTTATAAATATTATTTAATTTTACAAAATTATTAAAGCTGAAATATTTTTTACCTTTAAATTTATTTAATTTGACATTTAAAATTAAACATCGAAAATTTCTGATTACAAATTTTGATTTATAGCTAAAATAAATTTAAATAAAAGTTTGCTTATAAATTTTTCAAAAAAAAAAAAAGATTAATTTCATCTACTTTCATTTTATATCAAAGACAGAAAATGTTCAGTTATCTCAATTCCAGGTGGTAGTTGGGTGATAAAAATTTCAAAAAAAATTTACCTTTTTTTATTTTTTTTAATATTAGAAATAAGTGGTCAGGAAAAAAATCAATCCATTTAGGACCAAAATTTAATTTATTTTTTTATTTCTAAATGATTTAAATATGGTTTAAAAATTTTATAGAAGAAAATAAAAATTTAATTGAATCATAAATATAATTCATATAATATTTTTAATAACACTTTAGAAGGTGAGATTAGGACTAGAGTTACAAATATTTAAAGCTACATAACACTATAAATTTCATAAGTTATATTTTTAACCATTTTATAGTATAAATATATGAAAATTTTGGTTGAAAGATATTAATATAAATTAAAATAGCGTAAAAAAAATTAAAAGAAATCATTAATATCTTTATGTACTAAATATGTTAGAAAATAGGTCAAAATTATCAGATTAAAACTTTTTTTTTTATTATTATATAGTTACCTTAATTTTACATTTTTCAGAAAAAGTAAAAATTCATTATCTAAATCGATTAAATAAATTAAAATTAGACAAATATATTTCACAACTTAATTAATTTTTTACAGTATATCTTTATATATTTATATAAACTGTTTTGGTTAAATTTGGGTTTATTTTATTATATAAAAATTGATTTAAAAGTAAAAATAAAAGCGAAAATTTTATATTAATACAGCCTCTTAATTAAAAGAAAAAATTAAAGTTCCTAGCGATATATATATCATCTACTTACATAATTAATAATGGCTGTTTTTCAAGAATATGTTATGATAAAACTATAAAACGAGGTTTATTTATAAAAATTAAAAAAAAAATAATAATAATTAAGTAACCTAAAGTAGAGTGATTAATCGGTTAAAGAGCTTAACGTGTTACATTATCCATAAAAAAAATTTTTCTTTATTATTAAGTAAATTAATATAGAAATTTTTGTAAAATTTAAATATGAATTCAAAAAAATAAAAAAACTATCTGTCTAGTTTATAATAAATTTTGATGTGATTTTTTTTTAATAGTACTTAATAATATATATTACACAAAAATATTTTTATCGATGCTCAAATGAATAATTACTCGAATAAAATAAAATAAAGAATTAATTTGACCGCTTTTTTAATAATTTAATTTAGCCATAATAAAAAATAAACGCAACTTAATTTCAAAATTTATATAGGAGTAATCTATATTTTACAGAATTAATAATGTATACTAAAATTTACCCAGTACCATTCAGATTAAAAATATTTTAAAAAAAAAATAGATTTGATGTATAAATATAATTTACCGAAAAAAAATAAATCGATTGTAATAGAAAATATTGTTTTAAGAGCCTTATGATATTGATTATTTTTTTTTATTAATTTTAAATTATTTAACTTAAAATGACAATCATTAAAAAATTAAAAAACAATCTTCTTAATTTTTTTCAAAAAATACAATTACAAATCTTCTCCTTATTAAAAATATTAATCTATATAATAATAATTACAATTAAATTACAATGGTATTTTTGCAAATTTATCATAGTTTTCATTTCTATATTTATTTTTCTCAATTGTTCTCAAATTTCATAATTTTCTATTATTTCGGCTAAATACAATTTATCAACTTTCTAATCCTTGATAAGCAAACATAGTTTTCAAGAATTAAAATATAGTCCATTTTGTTATAGAATATTTTTTCCAATATATAAAAAAAACCCTTCATTTTCATCATTTTTTTAAAAAAACGAAATATGATGATATTTTCAGGGGTTAATTATAAAAAAAAACAGATCCAAGACTTCAAAATATTTTATGGATACGAAAAAGAATTGATCTCATTTTTATACTTATCGAATCAATTCGATGCGAAATTTTGGAGACATATGTTTATCAGCAAATTTTTTTTCAATGTTTTGAAAAGTAAAATATTTTTTTAAATTAAAATGTATTGAGCTTTTGAGAATATTTAATTTTTAAAATAATATTATTTGAAAGAGAAAATAGTATTTTTACATATAAAAATGTTTAATCCAAGTAAAACAGCGATCTGATGTGTAATGGACTGAATTGAAAATTTACAGTCACAAATTGAAAAAATTAACCTGATTTAAATATAAAAGCTTTTCAAAGAATATTATTTCAATAGCAAATACCTAGAATAGATCTTATGATCATTTTTACATATATTACTGGCTATCCATTTTGATTTTTCGAAAAATTTCCACCCTAAATAAATCTTATGCTTTATAGCAGCGTTTTAAAAAATTTGCTGGATTTACTAAAATTATATCCATATGCAGTTTTATCTAGAAAATAATAAACCAATTTTTCATTTTCAGTTTTTAATTATTGTTCTAAAATATTAAAAAAAATCTTTATCATTAATTTATAACTTTTTAGTGAATATCAGTTTATTATGAGAAATTAGGTCTTTAATTTTCGAATCAATATAAAATTTTATCGATTTTCGGTTATTGATAATGATTTAAATAGATTATGAAATATGAGCAAAAAATTTGTTATATAAAGAAAAAACGTTCTGGATTATAGATATGCAGATAAGAAAATCCCTAGATGATAATTTTAAATAAATAAAAAATTATTCCATTTAATCAAATATTGAGAAAAAATATTCGCATAAGAAATCAATATTAATATTAAATGATTTTTTTAAAAAAAAAATATATATATACTCAATTCACGGTCTCCACTATGAAATTTAGGTATTTTTATTCCAATACCCATATTTTTTTCTTAAAAATATGATTTTTATAATAAGTAAATACTTTATCAATGTAATAATTATTCGAGATTTCTATAAAACCTGAAATATCAATACTAATTTCAATATAGGATTCTTTTTTTGTATTTGGAATGTAGATTCATGCGTAATATAGATTTTTTTTAGAAAACTCTGCATCCTCTAAATTCCTAAATAAAATATTTAATAAAAAAATTCAGATTTTTTTTAAAAAATAAAATAAAGCGCCCTTAATTAAAACAACAATTATATCTATTGGCTCTTTTTAAATGACATTTTTTTAAATTTCGATAGTTAATCTGTTACATTATTAGATTTAAATTTTTATTAACTATTATAGATATAAATTATCTTATCTGATTCTTTAATAAATACTTTTGTTTAACCAAGAGTCCTTTGGATATTTATTTGCAAGATTTTAACATTTTCTATCCGTTAAAGTAAAAAATATGAAAAATTTAAATGTATTTTTTCCAAGATTTTTGTATTGATATAAAACTGAAGGCCATCTTAGTGCTGAAAAATCTGAAGGGTAAATATTTATATTCTTAATATAAATAATTCTATTGAAAAATATAAACTATAAGGAATGTTTAATTAATGAAAAATAATTTTTTAAAATCCATTTTAATTGTATTTTCTTTTGATTTATATATATTAACAGGTTAAAAATCATCGCTAAAAATACTTAACTAATGCTTAAAAACCGATTTAACATTTTTCCAAAAAAATCAATTGGGATTTAAAATGAATGAATATTCTCAAAATAAAATAAAATAAATTAAACGAGTTTATTCCCGAAACTTATTAATACAACGTCTTTTTGAATTTAAAACAACAGTGAAAAATCATAACATAAATAATTGTATTAATTTAGAAAATTTTGTTGTTTCCATATTTAAAATATATATTTAGTGCTATTTATTTAATTTCGTGCATATGAAATCAGTAATTAGAGGATAATGTATATACAATTTAATCGGTTTAATAAGACACAATATAAATGTGATGAGTTGTAAATTAATATATAAAACATCTTGAGGAAGTTTAATAAGTATAGTTTCATAATGAAAAAAAAGGGCAAATAATTTTTTTACGCGAAAAAATTGGATAAAACATAGCTCATTTTTTTTAAAAAATGTATAGATTGTTATAGTTTGGTTTACTTAATATTTTACTAGATCCGAATCCTTTACCCTGAATTGAACTAGTTAATTATAATTGGACTCCATCACCTCTTCAATTCAAATGGGATGTTTTATATGTATATTTAACAATACGGTGATATAATTACAACCATTATTGCATGAGAAGGAGAATATGTTTTTGAATTACTAAACTCGAAGCAATTTTAAATATTCAAAAACATATCTATCTTTTAAATGCAGAAAAAAATTGGAATTCCATATATTAAAAAGAAACTAGTAGAAAGTAAATTATTGATCTAAAATTATAGAAATCAAGAATAAATATCCAATAAAATTTGTTGATTTTTTTCAATTAATCTTTTTCTCAAACTTATCCATCCAGAGAATTGCTATTTTAATAAATACTGGTCTATAATTAATAATAATATTAATAAAACTTAATGTAATTTTTAATGGATATAATAACCCCTAGAGTATTAGTAGTGTATACTTACAAAAAAGGAAAAAATAATGGTTTTAGAATATCAGAAAAAATAAACACCTGAACAAATATAGAGTTTACAGAATTTTCACATATATCAACATGCATAAAAATTGCGACATAATAATAAAGCCCCGTACATCTTTAGATTCTCTAGTATATTTGGGGGGGGGGGTGAAGAAACTCTCCATAAATACATAATTGTAAAGCCGATTCCAAATTCCGTTTATATCAAGTTTGGGGAATAAGGAGGGTGGATTGGTGTGATAGAACCCATATATATATATATATATATATGTATATATTTCCGAAAATACCCATATTCGATTATAAGAAGGTACAATGTAAACTGTTTAGATATTTATAAGGATATATAAATAGGGTAATTAATTTTTTCACGAGTAATAAAAAAAAAGATGGTTGTTTCTAGATTAAAAGAATAAATGATAATAAAAGTATTCTTGATGGAAAAAAAAATTGATAAAAATACCCTTGTGAATGGAAAAACTGTAGAGGTTAAAGTAAGGTAGGGAATAGTATGAGAGTGAAGGTGATTAACCTAAAAATGAGAGAAACTGATCTAATAAAGTTCTAGATTAAAGGAGGTATTGCGCAATCAATTAAAAAATGGATTAATTCAAGGCTAGGGGTTTTGAATTATCAACAGGCTCGGGTTGATCAGTATTGCGGTTTTTGTGCAAGATCAAGAGAATTAATAGGAGAGGCAAATGAACCAATGAGGCGAAGAATAAAGGTCTTGAAGTAGCGTTCGAAGAGGATTTGTAGAATTTATAGGCGCGGAAGAGCAAGTAAGAGTTTAAAATAGAGGAATCGAAAAGGAACCAGTAATCGGCAATGTTCAAATAGCACATCAAAGCGCACAGTGGGAACATGGAAATGGTATATCTTAATGAAACGCGACTGTTTAGGGCGGGATCTAATACGGACATCATTCTGTACCCGGCAACTGAATATTCCCTTCTGATCGTATAAGACAAAGCGTTGAAATGGGGAAACTGCCAAGCGTATAAAATTCCAGCTAGAACAAGAGCTCCAGGGTCTATTGTTCCGGTAACAGCGGTCCAGCCCATCACAGGGGGGATGGCTCCAACTACGGAACCAACCCAGGTATTTGTTACAGATATGCGTTTCATTGGAGTATAAACAAAAGCATACAAGATGATATTAATAAAGCCGAGAATTCCGGTTATTGGATTTACAAAGTAAAACAAGCTGGTTGTTCCAAGTACGCCCATACAGGCAGCAAAGGATATGGCGCTTATAGGCTGAATAGCACCTCTGACTAAAGGACGATTTCTAGTTCTTTTCATTTGGGCATCGTATGGGACTTCAGACCACTGATTTATACTATTAGCAGAAGCAGAGCACATTCCAGTGCCTATAGTTAATATCACCAAGGTTTTGACATCAGATGCTAACGGGGCAATAGCGTACCCGGCCATGGCAGTTAAAACAACAAATGCAGTTAATTTATCCTTAGACAAGTCCATGTAGAGACCGATTTTTTTTTTCAAGGAAACTGGCCTTTGAATTTTCCAAACTTGGGGTTTAGGATCATTTATGGATACGATTGAAGGATTGGTGACAGAAAGTTCCTGGTTTTTGATGGAATCTGCTTTATATGTCGAATAATTGGATATAGAAAGAGTGGGAAGAGAAGAGATCTTTTTGGGCTGATTGGAAATCGAGGACAAGTAGCGAAAAGTGGATTCGGAATAAAGGATTTTATTTGAGGAGAAATTCATATGAACTTTAGAAAAGTTGCTGGGAGTTGGTTTAATTGTATTTCTGAAACCTTCATAGCGACGAGCAGCTGGCTTTAAAGATGTGAAATTTTGAGGGATTTGAGAAAAACAGAAATACTGCCTAGTCAAAGCAGCATTATTTATAAATACTTTTGGAATAGCTCGAAAAGCGCTTCTGCTGCTTTTGGAAAAGAATGTGGAAAAACCAGCTCCACGAAGATTGTTCATTTCTAAATAGCAAATAAAAAAATTTGAAATTCCAAGTTCAGACTTCTCGACAAGAACTCTGAAAATGGACCTGTTTAGTTTTTAGAAAATATATAAATTACAATCGAAAATCAAGATTTATTTGAATGGATATAAATACTTTTTTGGTAGGCGTTTTATTTTTTAAGCTTTTTTTGATCTAAAGTTAGAGTTGCTATCTAAAAAGCCTGTGATTGGTTGAGTTTTTATTTGATTTTAACAATATTTATGTGCTTTTTGAGCAAATTGTAAATAGACTATAAAAAATCATCCCGCGATTAATATAGCCAATAGACATCCATAATTAAACACCAAAGATACAAAACAATAGTCAATTAATATTATAATAGGCCAAGTAACATCAGGCGAAACAGATTCTGGCGAATAGAAGCATGGATTCTGACTACTGATAATCAGTGCCAAAAAAAACAGATGATTTTATCTAGAATAATTGGTCACTAGCTAAAAAAATTAAACCAGATTGCATTTTTGGCACTGGGGTTAAATCTGTGCCATAAATAATGAGGCAATCACTAGAGATATCTTTAAAGTTTGTGGTTTATTTCGGCTTTAAAAGATCGTTAACTGTTCGGATTTATGACAAAACGCTATTTATTGTGTAGCTTTTAGCGCTATAGGTTCTCTTTTTTTTTAAAAAAAGCTATTCCCTGTGTGAAAAGAGGGTTTTTTTTATCCATATAGTTCCGGTGGTACAAAAATAGCCTTTATTTTCCGGTCAGCAAAGATTTTCTTTTGTGAATTGGCTTTTATCATTGGGTTAGATTTTAATATTATCGAACAAGGAATGTTGAATTCTACAAATAGTATTTGAATACATTTTTGGACCTGGAAAGAGAAAACGGTGTAAAATTTATGGGGATTGAAAGTGTATCAAAGCATTAATTAGTAAAGATGAAAAAAATAAGCTAGGGATGGGGAAATCAATCAATTTATTGGACTGGCTGGATGCTAAAGATCAATATATTAAAATGTTATCAGTTGGTAAATATTACTCTATTGATGAAGGGTTGAATTATAGCTAGAATACTGTTTTTTATATTTTTATAAGTGGATCCATTCATTTTAATGCAGAAAAATTTCTAGTTTTTTTCTTTTTATACAATTCATGTTTGCATAGTTGCAAGTTTAATTCTACAAAAATTCACTCAGATTTGGGTTTGGGTCTGCACTAATTTACCATCTAGAAAAAAAGAAAAATAGTTGCTGATTTTAGTGGTTAAAAGTTTAATTTAGAGGGTATGTATTACGCTATTATACCAGAAAATTTTTAATTGATTCTTTATACGAAAAGCTGGTTTTTTAAAAGCAAAATCTCTTTTTTTTTATTGCAATAATCTATAAAAGCAAAAGTTGAGAAACATTTGATTTTGTTGCTAATACCCATGAGAATCTAAAAAAAAGATTCGAAAATGTTATTTTAAAGACTTAAATCTAAAACTATATTATTGATTTTATACCTGTAAACAAAACAATTTTTAATTTTCCCATGATGTATCTTTACTAATAAATGACTTATTCTTGCTGATTAAATTGATACTTTAAGATCCCAGACTTTAATATAAACGATAAACTATTAATAGATTTCTTAAATTAATTCGACTTTTAATAATTCGGTTTAAAGGTTTAAAAAGGATCTCGAAAATTAACACATAAATACTAGGTACATTATTAAATTTTAACCCCATTGAATGAAAAAAAAGATATTGGTCTATATATAAAATAAAAAGTATAAAAATTTGTAAACTTTATAAACATATTTTGACTCTATATGGGATTTAAGGGAGTAAGGATATTATGTATTATATTTAGTAAATAACGGTTTTATTTTTTCAAAAAAAAGTATGGAAATTTGAGCTTCACTGACTTAACGGGGAGAAAGATACAGTATTAGCTCTATCGAGCTTGAATAATTCAAAAAAACGACTATTCCTATAAATAAAATTCTGGCCATGGAGGATTCAATACATTAGTTTGGGTGAATTAAATTCATATTCCAACTTCTAGTTTTTGTTATAAATAATGTTTTAAAAAAGCTGATTTACTTTAGCAGTAATCTTTTGGATACATTTAGGGTAGCTATAGGTAAATAATTTTATAAAACAGCTGATTGAATCTGATATATGAAGATGTAAACCCCAATTCCAATTCGGGTAATATTAAACTGATGGATCGAAAATAATTTTTTTGAAAAGATTATAAGGATTATATTTACATAAAATTTTGAATAATTGCGGGAAATCATTTATCATATAGTTATTAAATATGATCAGCTTCGCTGGTAAATAAAATAAAAAGCAAAATTCAAATTCAGTAAATCTTTGAAAAAAAAACATGGATTTCTCGTTGATCTGTGAGTATTATGGATGTTTAGGGGACCTTTGTATAATCTTTCTTTTTCAAAAGAAACCTGATTGTAGAGTAGAATTGAATTAATGTATTCAACAAAGAAACCTGATTGTAGAGTAGAATTGAATTAATGTATTCAACAAAGAAACCTTATAAAACAATTTTTAGTATAGAAATTTAAATAACCGAAAAGAAGTGGCATTAGCAATACTTTTGAGGCGTATTGCAGAATCATATAAAATCTTTAATTCTTTTTTATAAATGTAATATTTACATAGTGAAATAAAAACTAAAGTAATTGATATTTAGGATGGATGTTTTTTTCTGTTTAATAATTAACAACTCTACTTTGGTAAAAGAATTTCCCGTTATTTTTGTATAAAGAGTCGTATTCGCCATTGATGAGGTATAGGGGAGTTTTGACTCCTTGTTGGAGAGAGAGAATGGCCTTTGGACCACCTAACTCGGTTTTGACCCAACCCGGACAACACGAACCGAAAAACAACTTTCTTGGATCAGCGGCATAATCTCGAGCCAATATCCTAGCGTACATGGTGACACCCGATTTAGAAGTAGTGTACGGACTTTCATTGAAACCCGCTTTATCCAATACATTTTCGGTCGCGGCCTGGATAAAGTCGAGCTCGATCTTATCCAGCTCACTAAGGGATAAATCAGGAGCGAGGAACCGTTTCTGTATTTGGGGAGAGTGGTAAGAAAGTTTTCCTAAAGTACTGGAGATGAAAACGACGCGACCCTTGACGTTCATTAGTTCCAAGAGACTCGACGTCATTGATACGGTGCCAAAATAGTTTGTTTGGATTGTTGTTTTGGCAGTTTCGAGGTCTTGGTCCTTTGGCATAATTCCTGCATTATTGACAAGCAAATCGATAGAACTGGTCCCGTGTTTAGATTTCAAGTGGTCTTTGAAAACGCTGATACTTTTGGGGTCGGTAATGTCGAGCTGGTGATAAGAAAGTTTGGATTCTGGGTTGGGAACTTTATCTCTTTCCTCACTTAGACGATGCACAGCTTGGAGCCCAAGTGACTCGTTCCGCGACGTCATATAGACGTTGATAGGGGATGCGGATTTAAGGTATAAACTCCGGGCTAATTCATACCCGATTCCTTTATTAGACCCTGTTATTACTGCCAATCTGTTCATTTTTCAAAACTAGTTATATTCTGATATTTGGATAAATAATACATTATATTTTTTCAAAAAAACAAGGCAGGATATATTATGAATGTTGTATATTTGGACTGAAACTTTTTTTTTTTGCAGGGGAATTGTGAGGATGAGATCAATACGCTGGAACTGAGAAGCCAGTATTGACCAAAACTGCTTAAACCACATCTAATATTTATACCAAGACTGCGGCACAATTTTGTTGACCCAATTACTGATTCCAGATTACTAACAGAAACAAAACTCCCCAGGCATAATCTATCAGCTAGTGGAATAAACCCCAACAAATTAATACCGTTTTTATATTAAAATAGGATACACACACATTATATAGCCAATTGAATTTGCACCACAATATCTATTTTGTAAATTGGTTTTTTGACCATTGCTGAGTCTCCTTTTGATTTGTCCAATTCAGCCAAGAATAAAAATTGCTTTCCAATCACAGAGTCTGTAAAAAAAACTACACCTTCAAATTAATCGCCATAGAAAATATAGATATTTAGAGTTGACGGATAGCTGTAGAAATATTGGATTAATTAGTCGCTGGCTTGCCCGCCTAAACCTGTACCTTCTAATACCCAAATTGGAAATAATTTAATAAAAACATATTTTTCCCCCATAAAATTCAAATCACTTTATTTTAATAGAATATTGAATTTGGCTAATATTACAAGTCTTTAAATCTCCGAATTGACCATCTACGATCGTTAGACCCTCAATAATCCAGAATTGATTTTTGACCCTTTTTTTTCGCTTTTTACGGATAATTTTTTTTAATTCAATAAAAAAAATTGAATACTAAATTAAAAAAAATTAAAAATTAAAAATTAAAAAATTTGTCACCCAACTCCCCTCTACCGATCTATCAGCTCAATATCTGTTGGGTATTGATTCAAGGGGTGATTCTTACTTCATAAAAGCCTACCATCTAATTGAATTCAAAAGAATAACTTAATGGTTTGAAAGTGATGTCTTGCTATTAATGTATTCATTTTGTTTTAGAAAAATTTTACTCATCTAATTTTATTTCCGCGAAAAAATAAAATAAATAATTTTAGCGATATTTTATTTTTTTACGATTGTTAAAAAAATTGCCTCCTTAACCCAGTACTCACGAGTATTAGAGTAGAAGAGTAGAATTTATCCACCTAAATTTTCTTTATTTAAAAAAATAGGTTTTTATTAACTTTATAATAAATCTTTCATAAAAATTAATTTTCAAATTGATGAAAATTAAAAGGACACAAAATATTTAAATTTGGATAATATTTAAATACATTACTTAAGACAGTATTTTCATTCAAATGGGAAAAAAAGGCATTATATTTTTACAAATGGGCTGATTTTTTAAAAAAATTCTTTTAACTTCCTTGCTCTTTTTATCTCCTGATCCCAATCTTTAGTCTACTTTATATTGAGATTTTTGTTTCAGATGAATGAACATTTTGATTGAAACTAAATTTTTTATAAATTCAAATCTAAATGAGTCTTATTTAACAGCGATGCATTATAATTAATTTGGACCCTTTGAAAGCCCCTCCATCCTCTCAGTTTCCTGGATCTGTTTTATACCCAAACTTGTTGTCTCAAAACGAAACTAGCTATTTTAGTTGTAAATCTTGTGGAAGGCTTTATTTTAAACATCGGAAATCAACTTACCATTTCCAGCCCCCTCTTACAAGAGCTGATGTTACATTGAATATACCAAACATTTAAATAAAACAAAAAAAAAGCTACGATTTCAATAAACCCATAGAATCATGGCGTGATTTATTTCTTGAATATTCAGTATACGTGAAATCTATTGGTTGTATCACCATTCAATTTTCTACAGCAATAGTTTGAATAAAATCAACCTCTAATGGCACGTAAAACTTTGAAAACATGATTTCTATTCTGGGACTTGTCACCATTTTGTTCTGGATTAGTCTACAAACCCAGCTATTTAATATACCAATAATATCATTATTTTTCTCCATCTGCTCTAAAAATAAAAACTAATAAAGTATTGAGCAGAAAATATTATACTGTCTCGAACTAGGCCTATTAATTCTTTCCAATGGCAAAAACATGCATTTTTCTCCACTGAAAACTATTAATCAGTTTGAACTCAAAAAACCAATAAACAACACAGCTCGATTAGTGGCTGATCCATTAAATACCTCTAAATCAAGCCAATATCTGCACGAATATTTTACTTGATCTTTTTTGATTCATTAATAAAAAATATTGTTCATTAGTCAAAGATGATTTATTAAGAAAAAAAAATTGTTTAGAGGTAGATTATAAATTTACAGTTTTATCTAGTTGTATGTTTTCAGTTTACACCAAACCAAGGCTCTCTTTACTAGATATTTAACGATTTAAGAGTTGAAAGTTAAAATAAAAAATTAAAAATGGATAAAAATTCAACTTACAACAGTCCTCTGGTTTCCAGGTATGCTTCCAAGGAGATGTCTGAGAACTTCTCCAACAACACCAGATTTTCTACTTGGAGAAAACTATGGCTCAACCTGGCCATCGCCGAGAAGGAACTAGGTCTTGAAGGTATTTCTGACGAAGCAATCGAGCAAATGAAGGAAAATATCCATAACATCGACTACAAAGTAGCTGAAGAAGAGGAACGCCGCAGGAGACACGACGTCATGGCTCACGTACATGCCTTTGGTCTAGTTGCCCCAGAAGCCGCTGGGATTATTCATCTTGGTGCCACCTCCTGCTACGTCACTGATAACGGTGACTTGCTTATCTACAGAAATGCTCTAGATCTCATTATCAACAAACTCGTTTGGGCCATTGACGAACTCTCCCATTTTTGTACCGCTTACAAAGACCTCCCCACTCTCGGTTTCACTCATTTTCAACCCGCTCAACTTACCACCGTTGGAAAACGCGCCACACTATGGCTTCAAGAACTATTGTGGGATTTGCGCAACATCCAACGAGCTAGAGACGATTTAAAGTTCAGAGGTGTTAAGGGTACCACCGGAACTCAGGCTTCTTTCATGCAACTTTTCCACGGCGATCATAGCAAGATCGAAGCCCTCGATCAGCGTGTATCCGAACTGTCTGGCTTCAGCGAGGCATATCCCGTCACTGGTCAGACTTACTCTAGAAAAATAGATATCGATATCGTGTCCCCATTATCTAATTTCGGTGCTACTGCTCATCGCATAGCTACTGATATCCGTCTCCTAGCTCATCTCAAGGAAATCGAGGAGCCCTTTGAACCCGACCAGATCGGCTCTTCCGCTATGGCCTATAAGCGCAACCCCATGCGCTCCGAACGCGTTTGCTC